>LQRL01055688.1:0-18947 GCA_001703475.1 Hydroides elegans
TGAGTCGGAACTTATATAGATGGTTCATCGTTGTATAGTATGATGGTATACACACCCGACATCCGGTTCGGCGCTCGATGAATGTCTCGAATACCGCAAAGTTCTCGAAAGCCAAACCGTAACGCCGCGTCAACGTTTTTGAGTCGGAACTTATATAGATAGTTCATCGTTGTATAGTATGATGGTATACACACCCGACATCCGGTTCGGCGCTCGATGAATGTCTCGATTACCGCGAAATTTCTCGAAAGCCAAACCGTAACGCCGCGTCAACGTTTTTGAGTCGGAACTTATATAGCTAGTTCATCGTCGTATAGTATGATGGTATACATACCCGACATCCGGTTCGGCGCTCGATAAATGTCTCGAATATCGCGAAATTTCTCGATAGCCAAACCGTAACGCCGCTTTAACTTTTTTGAATCGGAACTTATATAGATGGTTCATCGTTGTATAGTATGATGGTATACACACCCGACATCCGGTTCGGCGCTCGATAAATGTCTCGAATACCGCGAAATTTCTTGAAAGCCAACCCGTAATGGCGCTTCAAATTTTTCGAGTCGGAACTTATATAGAATGTTCATCGTTGTATAGTTTGATGGTATACACACCCGACATCCGGTTCGGCGCTCGATAAATGTCTCGAATATCGCGATATTTCTCGAAAGCCAAACCGTAACGCCGCGTCAATGTTTTTGAGTCGGAACTTATATAGATAGTTCATCGTTTTATAGTATGATGGTATACATACCCGACATCCGGTTCGGCGCTCGATAAATGTATCGAATATCGCGAAATTTCTCGATAGCCAAACCGTAACGCCGCGTCAACTTTTTTGAATCGGAACTTATATAGATGGTTCATCGTTGTATAGTATGATGGTATACACACCCGACATCCGGTTCGGCGCTCGATAAATGTCTCGAATACCGCGAAATTTCTTGAAAGCCAACCCGTAATGGCGCTTCAAATTTTTCGAGTCGGAACTTATATAGATGGTTCATCGTTGTATAGTTTGATGGTATACACACCCGACATCCGGTTCGGCGCTCGATAAATGTCTCGAATATCGCGATATTTCTCGAAAGCCAAACCGTAACGCCGCGTCAACGTTTTTGAGTCGGAACTTATATAGATAGTTCATCGTTTTATAGTATGATGGTATACACACCCGACATCCGGTTTGGCCCTCGATAGATGTCTCGAATACCGCGAAATTTCTAGAAAGCCAACCCGTAATGGCGCTTCAACTTTATAAGTAGCGGGCCATTCGTGCTCCAACGGACACATTTCTAGTTTAAAGATGCACTTACTGTTTCGCGTCCCTCCGGTTTTCGCAAAAAGTTATAATAAAAGAATAAACACAGTATTTAAAGGTTTAAATCTTTGCGAATGTTTATGTACTGTTCATGTTGTTGCGTTAATTTGGTAACCGTTATTATGTTAACTATTTCTTAAAATTGCTTGATTTTTGGATTACTTCTTTAATTGAAGTTTTTACATATATGTAATCTTACCATAGTATCCTATCCATAGTATCCTATCACATAATTAAAAAATACATATGGTTCTTGGATGACTCTTTGCATTTTGAAATATTTTATTCCCTCTGAGGTCGTTGTGTTACTGTTCATGATCCCTCAAAGTTCGTTTGTAATTATGGAAGAGCTAAAACTAAAAAAAAGCTTGTTCATTGTCAATTTATTAACAATCTCGTTTATTTCAGCTGAAGATATTGGATTCGTGATTCCTCGAGCAAAAGGTGGCTATGTGATTGGTCAAGCTAGAAAGCTGGTATTCTTCGATTGGGAAACGAAATCCATTCAGGTAATTGGTCGGTTCGATACTTGACACACTCTATCCTCACTCGACCTATGATTGTGCTAGTTGGCCCCTTGTTAGCAAAACATAAGACCATCAGGAAATGATAGTTCTCATCTTAAAGCACACTTCTAATGTAAAAAAGAAAAAGAAAAGCGTTGCATTATATGTTTCTTTAAATTATTATTAGGAGTAATATGTTTATACAAGATTCATACAAATATCACATTTTGCAGGTTTTATATGTTAACGTAAGATGCATATGTGAATGTAGAAATCTTTAAACCATATAAAATATATATACAGCTGTTTATTATTTATCTATATATAATCTGCATATTTTAGAAAACGGTTGCGGAAGTTGAATTGGGCGAAAAGACGCGATTCAATGACGCAAAGTGTGACTCATCAGGCCGACTATGGGCTGGTAAGAATTAGAATTTAATTTTTGTTTCACTTGCAGAAAATTGCTAACATACTGCATACAATATCAATCGTATATTTTAAAATTAAAGATTGTCACATTTATCGGCTTATGAAAAAAATGGGTTCCTATTGCAACCATCTTACAAGTTTTAATCGCAAACCGTAGCAAAGACAGAGAGATTATTTCCTTCACTCGGGCCGTCTTTAGGCAGCTCAAAATTAAAAGCTGACTGACCCCGCACTAAGCATTTTTTTTTACCCTCAGCGATTTTATCGTTCTGTTTATCAGGAACAATGGGAAATTTAAAATGGAGGTACAACGAAGGTACAATAAGTAAAATTGATTTATTGAATCCCAGGGCCAATTTTATAATCAGGGCCTTATTCATATCCAGGGCCGTCCAATAATAAGCATGCTTATATTCGTAGTTTAAACTCACTATCTTGCTTATTGCGCTATATATTAAGTGTTGCTAAACTCCCTGCGTTTGGCTGCTGTTCTGCTTTTACGCAAAAAAAGGCAATTGTCCTGATTTTGTACTGATTTTAGTTGATGTTTGAAGTGACGTACTGCTCTTGTTCTGCTGTTTACAGCTTGGTCTACGAAATAAACTTTTATTTTTATTGTGCCTTCGGCGCTCTCTCATACTAGTAAATAACTTAATATTTAAAATACAGTAGATACTATTGTCCTGGAAGTCCTGGAAAAGTCCTGGAAATCGATCAGGTCCCCAAAAAAAAGTCCTGGAAATCGATCAAAAAGTCCTGGAAATCGAACGATTTAATTGATTATTGTAAAATATGATATTTAGATGAGAAAAAATGTGTTACAACACGATTTTTGTCGATCGCGCCTTCGGCGCTCGCATATGTAGCGTACTCTCAATTATGACCCTTCTTTTGAAGTTAATAGAAGGCACAACCCTTGAAAGACACTTTACATAAATTTAGACTTTTCGATTTATCGATTAAGGGAATATGATAACAAACTTCATTCAAATTTAATAACAGTGACAAAACGGCATCCTATGTTTTGTGGCAACATTACTGATGATGCTTTTATCAGGAGGGTCGATCGGATACGGGTTTCGGTAAAAAACGCAACAAAAAAAAATCGGCCTTAGTGGTCACTCAGTCGCATGCACAACCGGTGTTCTAACTGCCAAAGGGTCGCCTCGGAAGTCTCTTGAACTCAACCGAATGTTGATTTGCTCATACTCATCAAATATATTTCCCAACGATTACCAACAAAAAGAAAATCGCTCGCGCCTTCCGCTCGCTCACCATTCGGGACATACATTCATTATCAAAACTATTCGTGTGCGAGCTCGATTTGGACAGCGCGTATGACATTACAGCCGATGGTCGTGCTTGAGTCCGTTGAATTTATGTTAAGGTCATATTTTTAATGTCGGGCCTGAACGTTTTTGGCCGGACCAGTTAATGTTTGAGGAAAATGGTCCGGCGGGCCAGTATGAATTTTGGCTTTAGCGCACACACTAGATCGAACTGAATATATTCAAACTAGATCAAACTCTATGGTAAATTGATTTGTCGCTTGCGCCTCCGGTGCTCGCTTTCTCTCAAAATGTTAATTATAACTATCATGTATTTCAAAAGCACGTGTTGAGGGTCCTCATATACCATTAAGATTTGACCCCCATCAGTTCAGGAATTTTCAATAATAGTTCTGGAAACCGATCCAAAAAGTCATGGAAAAGTCCTGGAAATCGGTTCCAAAAAGTTCTGGAAAGTCCTGGAAATCGCTCATGAAAATTGTCCACGCACCCTGTGCTTAACACTTAAATAATGCTATGATTAGATAATATAACCATATACATTTTCCCACATTTAATTGTTATAATTCTGCCATTTTCAATGGTGTTGAAACAAAACTTCGAATGTAAGCAAGCTTAAATGTGGATGAATATGGGGGCATTTCAATTGAACATTAGCGTTTTGTTCTTTTCAGACACAACGGGGCAAGAGCCCCTACCAGCACAGCCAAACTTTGACAAGGGTGTCTTTCGTTCTACCAACAGATTTTATAATTGAACTAAAACATAATAATAGAAAATAATCAAGCAATACAAACCAAACATAAATTTTGTTTTCAGGCACTATGGGCCACGAACCCGTCCCAGCCCAACCCGAGCTGGGCAAGGGTTCCTTGTATTCCCTGAATGCCGATTGCACCATTAAACAACACGTTGATAAGATTGATATTTCCAATGGCCTGGCTTGGAACCATGACAACACGATCATGTATTATATTGATTCGGTGCCGCGCAAGGTGTATGCGTTCGATTTTGATCTACAAAAGGGCACATTAGGTAAGACAAATGTTTTAGATATGAAGCATATTTGATAGACATATTCCTAAAAATCATGCATTTGAAATTTTCGCATTTTGTATAATGAGACGCTCTTGTTATTGTAACGGACGATCTTGTTTAACCATCTGCAGTAATAGAAATACGTGCAGTAGTAAAACTATATAAAATCTTCTTGAAAATGTTCTTTCGGGAACAAAATGTTTTGGTACATCGAAGAAAACACTGTGAATCAGCTAAGTTCGTATTGTTCTTATCATCTCGGCACAATAAATCGCTATTCTATCATTTAAAGCATGAATCATATAATATTATAAATGTGAATATTTCTATACTTTTATCATGTTACAGCAAACCAGAGGGTAGTCGTTGATTTTGGAACGGAAGAGACTGTCAACCGATTAGGTACGTGCTTTATGTAGGCCTATATGTACAATCAGTTGTCAAATAACTACAATTTTCAATCAAGAGAAGCAATCTTTTCTTGTCGCAAGAGTAATTTTCGGCATCCGTAAGTGAAACTTAACTTAACTGATTAATAGAAACATTTCTTATCACAGGAGTATATACTGAGCACTTTCATTGGAAGTGGTAGACAAAATATCGTGAATAACTATCTAGGTGTTATGAATTATTACGTGTAACGCGTCATATAGGGATATAAATGTTTGAAATCGATCTTTATTTTTCTAGGTTATCCCGATGGCATGTGCATTGACCAAGAGGGCAAGTTATGGGTGGCCTGCTACGCTGGTGCCAAGGTCGTGCGATTCGATCCCGAATCAGGTAGGAACTTTTACAAAGAATACAGTACTGTATTATTTCTAATAATCGCAAACTCTCCAAAAATCGCACACCCCTCGCGAAAATAATTGATTTTATCGCCAATAAACGCACGTCCATACTTCAAGATGGCACAAACTGATCATGATAGTGCTATGTTGGATGTAGGAATGTAAATGAAGTTCACCTGGTCCCAATCATATTTTGAAAATCCAATATTTAATAGTTAGGTAAAAGTGTATGTTTAAGGTCAAGATTAAGCAAAGACTGCCAGGTTATGTTGACTTAATTTGGATTATGAATATATATATAGATCTCTATATATTTTCACAGGCAAAGAACTTCGCGTCATCGACATTCCCGCCCTTCGTGTGACGTCATGCTGTTTCGGAGGTCAAGATTACAGCGACCTCTACGTGACCTGTGGGGTCAAAGGCGCAGACGATGCAGAAAAGGAGAAATATCCCCACACCGGAAGTGTTTTCAAGGTCGCCGGATTAGGGGTCAAGGGCTTTGCACCGAATGAGTTTGCTGGATAAAAACGAGAAATAGTGCAATAGTTTGAAAGACTAAATGCTGCTTTTTAAGTTTATAAAGGTACTTTTGTAGTTAAGCGAGCAAATATTTTGCAAATATGTAGTTAGTGTTTCGCTGGTGTTTGTTTGCCGTTTCTTAAAACGAAAACATGTATTTATCCAAGACATATGGTGCTTCTGTCAGGATTAATATTCAGGTTATTTCTTAGTTCAGGTACTTTCTTAGAGAAAAATAATTAAAGCATTTGTTTTCAGGTTAAAAGCAATTGTTCTTGCGGTGTAAGGAAAACCAGAAATAGATTTTGTATCCCAAATTGAATACGTTTCTGAGCCTTTTTTAGTATATTTCCCCACAGTCCGTGCTAGCTAGTCAGATTTGTTGATTTGTTTTGATTTTGTTTTTATGTCACAGATAAATTGATTGATAAACCGTGCAATATGTTTTAGTTTTGATGTAATATTTGATAAAATATGGGAGTTTATAGAATATTTACAGGCAGTTGTAAATGACTACCGGTACATATTTTATCCGTATGCAATTTTGATTTTGTTGTTATTGAAACTGTTATAGATTTAATTTGGAAACCTATAATGAACCTACAATTTAGTATAATTTGAGAAGTGTCCATCGGTTAAATCACGCTTATGTTTGATCGAACTGCTTCGATTAAAACAAGACATTTTTGCGTAATATAAATGATTGAGTTCTTTTAAACGATAATATTTAGTTGATATAACCAATATTGATTAAATTATAATTTATATTTAAACTTTTTTTCTCTGGATTTTAGAAAAGTATTCCATAAACTGCTTATGATTTAATCTTAGCTAGGTATGATTAATTTCATTACATGACTTCATTGAATTATATTCTGGTTATTGATATAATTTACATGGTGTATCTAAATAAATTTACTTTCTTTGATTTTATAATAATGTGAAATTTTACATGAATAAATGATGGCTTAAACGTTGATAATTTTACATGAATAAATGATGGCTTAAACGCTTCAAAGAGTGAAAATTCTTAAATGATTAAGGGATAGCGTAATAACCAGAGCGCGAATTGCATATATTTCGAGATTTCATAGTTTTTCCGTACTGCAGAGATTACGAGAAGTATATTTCTCGATTTGAGGGAATTGCGGATTATACATGTTCAGAAATACAAAAAGTCTGGATTCATTGTCCTCATTTGTACTTTTAAGGACCAATTGTTTTGAGACTTATCGGTCAGTTTGCGATAGCTCGAATGACGTCCTATAAAATTAATTATCAGATAATAGACACGCGTCCGTATGTTACAGATAGGTAAGCGTGCTTATTCGGTATTACCAATTCGATATGGTGAATACCAAGAATATGCAGTCTGACCGATAATAATAGCCATCTTGACCGGACGTTATTATCTCGTTTGACCCATTGCTCGACATTTGAAATGACGTCAACCCGTATGTATTTAAATGTAGCTTTGCAATATTACCGCAAAGATAACACATATAACACTTTGTCATAATAAAGGGAACGTACTCACACCCACCTTCTAGTAGATGGTGGGTTTTCAAAAATATTATACCGAAAAAAAGATATACCACTTTTACAATGACAAAACACCCCGAATAGATTAAGCTCAACGGTTGTATTTTTATTGTTTTTGTGAGAAGGGAATTCTAACCGCACACCGCATTCAAATACGACTTCTGAATATTTTTCAATGTACATGTATATATAACAGGGATGAGTACCATTTTGCATAGAATAATTCGTAGCAAGGTAGAAGGTCTACACATGTTTAAACGAATATGTCCAGTGTTCTTGTCTTACGTTCGCTGAAATAAAGTAGACCTGTAAACTAAATAAGAGACCCCGAGCAAAGTCAAGATCATATACATTGTTCAATGAGATATAAAAAAATACAATCACCTTTAAAGTGGTGTCTCCTCTTGTGAGTTTGCGCTAGCATTAATAGCCTTGAAATTTTCGGCGCAATCACTGTTTTCTATGCAACTGTCTCTTCTTGCGATTTATACCATAATCCTTTTGGCGTCTCGTGAAAAAAAAGTTGAACCAAAATGGCGTGAATTTTTCCAGTACAGGGGTGTACCTTAACCTCATCCAAACCAACACTCGCGCGAGCAAAATGACGCTCGCGCGCGATATTCTACTAGGCAAATTACATGTTAAATGCAAGCGCGGAAGGCGCGGGCGCTAACTTTAAAAAAAATAAATAAATGTATTTGATCAGTGCAGATTTCCATCAAGGCGATATTCGCACTAGCGCGAGTGTCGTCTAAAACGACATTCGCGCTGACGAAAGGACGGTTGCATACGCGACCGTGCGACCTCTAAGGTGCACCCCTGCAGTGATCAATTTGAAGCTGCATCCTTTACCTAAATTCATCTTAGAGTTATAGTATTCCTTTGCGCTTTCGCGAAAAAAAAACTGGTTGTATCGAAACCGCGTGAATGTGCCCAGTTAACGATTTTGAAAGTGCATCCTATACCTCAATTCATCCTTTTGCATTATAAAGAAGAAACATATAAGAAAATGCCATATGTTGCGTTTGATACAATATTCGTTTGAGTAAGCGCTTAGTCCGGATGTTGCTTTAAGTGGGGGACGCTCATCCGAATCGGGAAGGGATCGCTTACCGAAAAGGGGATACAGTCTGGAGGGGCCGCATACCCGAAAGGGAACGGGCACTACCTGAATCGGAGGGGGCGCTTACCCAAAGGAGGGGGAGGGGCTTACCCGAAAGAGGGGGAGGGGCTTGGGGCACTTAACCGAATAAGGCGCTTTCCTGGTCGGGTACGGTTTATTGTTTATTGTTGATCGCATGAAATAATCGCATTCATGATCAAAGACAATGTGTCTGGATAACGCGAACTCAAACTGACTAGTGTAGACACCACTTAATAACAGTAATGTATAAAATTGAATGTCATTTATAAACTACTCTTTCTACGTCACAAAGTGTTTTGACTGTTACAGTGATAAGATAATACAACCTCCTTAAAATTGTGATATCAAATCACCTGAGTTTATCGTATCGAATTTCACTCTAGGAAAAGGTACTCGTGTGTTACACTTGAGACAGTGCATACGTTGTGACCTATTTGAAAAGGCTGCTCCGGATTTTATTTCAATTTTAACTATCATCATTGAAATTGGGTAGCTTTTAAGGCCTCGAGTCATAGTCATCACAAAATTGAATTGAAGGATTTAATTCGTTTGGAATAAACAATTAACAAGTAAGGAATTAAAACACTTTTCCATTTAAAAACGTTGTTTGATTTATTAGACAATAAAAAAATATTCTCAATTATTTAAATCGAGCGGAATATGTAACAAAAATCATTATTACATGTACCTTGGTTTACAACAATAGTTTTGTGTCAACGTAAACGGTACAGATCACTACTCGTAAACTATAAATATAGAACGTCTTTTTGTCCACCCATTCGGCAAGACGTCACGCGACGCAGTCATGGTATCTTAATACGTTGTGGAGACGTCCCATTGAAACCTGACGTGACAACGACCTAAGACAAATACATTGACCATAAAGAACGTCTGACAATATTACTATCGAAATAATCGGATAACAGCGATCTCCCTGGCGTTGCGTCACTTTGAACAACGTTCTTTGTGATAGAGGGAAAAAATATGTCATAGATGGTTAACTTTATGTATCGACAGCCATGTAAAACATTATAGCAACTCTTACATTCATAGCTATTGTTTTCCTATCCAGAGGTGTACTTTAGCGGTCGCGCGGTCGCGTATGCGACTAACTTTTTGGCCATGCGACTAACTTTTCAAAGTTAGTCGCGCGGCACGCGACTAACTTTTTCTCGCTCTTTAGTTATTTTATAGTTAATATACAAATTATCAAAGAATAATTTGTCGGGTTTCAAATTGTCCTCACGATTATTGTACTATTTTAGGCTCGCGCCTTCGGCGCTCGCATTACTGATGTAATTCTAATGAATAACTAGACGATGTTAAATCATAAATCGTCGAGTTGAAACATTTGATCTATTCATGATTTTAGTTTAGGTGGTCTCATGTATGGGCGCTTTATTAGATATACCGATATAAAGAAATCTATCTAAAAAATATGTTCTTAAATGAATCACCATCTATAAGCAGTCCTGTGTCCGGTGACTAAGCCACTTTCGCAGATATAAATCCTTGAGCAAAGTAATAAAAACAAGTCTTGGTTATAGGTTTTTCATTATTAAATCATATAGCTCTCATTTTGTTAGAATGAATATAAAGTTTTATTTACGGCTCGCGCCTACGGCGCTCGCATTTAAATTATTTCGATATACAGTGTATATATTTTTCTAGCCTTGCTTGTATGGGTATACCTTTAAACAAGATACATCATTGATGTCTTTTTATATGTTTATATATGAAATACCTAGAACTAGCCGCGCGACTAACTTTTTTGAGCCAGTCGCGCGGGCGCGACTGGAATTTTTCCTAAAGGTACACCCCTGCCTATCGAACTTTATTTTTATTAGATTAATTAAATTCTTTTTCTATTTACATGTTTGATATATTACTATTAAGTATCTTTTAAGATAGCCGCACACCTTATTGTTTTTTTTTTCATTCTATATTTATTAAAATATATATACATGCATAAAACTATATATGTATATTCATTTCTTCCAACAGTCATGTCTGTCTCCGTCGTTTGCAAGAACACCTGTACTACCGTAGGGGAGGGTCCCCATTGGGATGACAAAACACAACGTCTTTTATATGTGGACATTATGGCTGGAGATATGCACATTTATGATCCTACGACGCCGGGGAAAGACTATATAAAGCATTTTGGTAAGTCTGAATCGATAGACATATAGATAGACAGAAAAATTGATGTACTTACCCACTGGGATGACAAAACACAACGTCTCTTGTATGTGGACATAATGGCTGGAGATATGCATATCTATGATCCTACGACGCCGGGCAAAGACTATATCAAGCAGTTCGATAAGCTTGGTATGTTATTCGTTTGGATGGAAGAAATCGGTTTAGAGATGAGGATAAATAAAAGATCGATTTTACAAAGAGCTAGATTGATTAGTAGAAACAGAGAAGAAACATGTACTAAATTTGTTGAATGGATGTATAGATGGATGATCTAGACAATTTAATAGAAAAATATATTAGGGTACAATTATAGTTATGTTACCAATGTATATCATTGAACATTAATTTATAAGAATAATGATAAGAGCAATTGCATGATCTAATATATCTGGTCAAGTAGCCTACACATAGACCTGTAAGCATAATTTCTCAAATGTGTGTCTCTTTTTCTTCAGATGATACAGTGGGCTTCACTATCCCGTGCAAGTCTGGTGGTTACATAATCGGCAAAGGAAGACAACTTTGTGTGACGGAATGGGACTCTGACAATATCAAGGTAGAGTCTATTTTAAAAATTGAGTCTACTTAAAGTGGAGTTTGTATTATAATCGGAGTCCTCTAAACATACTTTCAATAAACTGGGAATTTATACAATTATTGTTCGTTGCATTGTACACGGTAAAGCTGACTATTAAAAAATCTAGATTGATATACAAAATACATGTATTTCCCAAATACATGTTTATCGTTCCGCCTGTAAAATGCATTTTCTGATAGATTGCATTAAAATTATTAAGGATTCAGATCATATACCTTTTATAGTTTATTCGGAATTTCAAATTTCAACAGGTGCTAGCGGAGGTCGAAAAAGGAACTCAAAACCGATTCAATGATGCCAAATGTGACACTGCGGGCCGTATATGGGCTGGTAAGCCTGGAATTATATTCGTATATTTTGCTCATCATATTGTTAGTATTGGTCTTTTATTTGAAAGATGAAATGCAAATGTTAAAAAATCTTGGAACATAAGCGTTACAGTTTAACAACTCACTACACCTTAGTGCCTCATGTTTTTCAATGGGAAATACGTTTATATTTTATTTTAATAATAACAGACATTTTAAATGTAAGTATCTAGGTTTCACTTTTATTGGCCCTTTGCGATGATAAGATCTGAGCTGTGATTTTTCATAAATACTCGGAAAATATTCATCACATTATCTCGTCTTTTTCATGTGCCATAAAAACATTTCCTTCAGTAGTGATGGTGATGAATTCCTGTATCCTCACAAAAAAATTAATTTGATGATATATCAAGATAATTTTTCAGGCACTATGGGTCCGTTTCTCGGCCCCAATGAGGGCCCCGGTATCTTTCCCGAAGGCGCCGGTTCGCTCTATAGCATGGACGCGACCGGAAGTATTACGAAGAAAGATCCCGGATATACCATCGCCAACGGTCTCGCGTGGTCGGGCGATAATAGCACGTTTTACTTTGTGGACAGCACGCCGAGACAGGTGTATGCGTTTGATTATGATGTGGCGACGGGGTCTATTAGTAAGTATGACTTAATGTAAAGCGCGATACGCATTTGTTTAAAGAAAATTGAAGAAAGATGAAGAGTTTCTTATATTGTTTATTTATTATGAGCTTTGAACGATGTCCGTTTATAAATGTGCTGTGAAAGTTATCAAAATTATTCAAAATAAGATATTCATAATTTTGATATTCGAAATAATCCAGATATATTGAAGTGGAATACCTTCGGTATATCATTGATACCACAATATAGATATTTTATACCAATTAGTTTTGACAGACAATAAACATTGTTTTGATTTCAGGTAACAAGCGCACTGTAATCGATTACAACAATCATCCGTCCATTCCCAAAAAAGGTAAGGCTCGACCTCATGATCAGATGTTTAGAAGTTCGAACGGGGAACTTAATTTATTTAAAATGAAGTTCCCAATTTTCAATTTGTTTTATATTCTTGACATAGATAAGCTTAAGTCAGTTGATGTTTTATAAATCCTGAACATACATCTTTTACACAAAATAGTTTGTTTGTTTTTTCAATCCAAAGGATGGCTTTAAATTAAAATAAACAAGAACAAAACATTTCAACTTTCAGCGTTTCCTGATGGTATGTGTATTGATACAAATGGCAAGTTGTGGGTCGCAACTTTCCACGGACAAAAGGTTATTCAATTCGACCCAGAAACAGGTACATTCATATATTCATATATAGCTAACGGGGTTTCAAAAAAAACTAATTACAATAATTTATGTCCAACTTCCTCGGAAACAGAAAGCTACGACTATCTGCATCCAATTTGGTTTATCTCAGGGGTACTTTATTTTGGGTTTGGCCATTAGAATAAATATAGTATCAAATACCGAAATTATTATTCATAGAATCAATTAAGGAAAAATACTTGTTGATTGTCTTTCATATCTAATCTTTGCCTAACCCGGTTTATGTTTCGTGCTAACTTTAGGTAAAGAAATCGGCGGTATCGAACTCCCCGCTATGCGCATAACATCATGTTGTTTTGGCGGGAAAAATCACGACGAAATGTTTGTGACATGCGCAGTAAAAGGCGCAGACGACGCGGAACTAAAAGCATTTCCGGAAACGGGTTCCGTTTTCAAGGTCACTGGATTAGGGGTCAAAGGAGCACCAATGTGTGATTTCGCTGGATAAAGAAATAAAACAAAACTGTGCACATATACAAATATACAGAATGTTCAAATAAACATATCGTTTTGAATACTTTGATAATTAAAAAATTGGTGCTTATTCATTATGATGGTTGTACGTTAGTATTTTGAATATAACATGGTCACTTGATTAAGATTCAGATGAAAACCGTTGAGGTCACACATTCTCTTGAGGTAATGCTTATTTAAAAATTGCCTAAAAGTTTAAGCATAGTTGTGATTACTTTGAATGCAAAATATGAATTGTAGTTTAGGTAGATACATGTAGTTTAGTTGTTTATATGTAGTGAGATTGTTTTGTTCATGTTGATGTATTTGAATAAAATATTGATAAAAATGCTATGCAGTTTTCATAAGTACAAAAAGTTAAAGGTTTAATTAGAAATTTGTTACAAAATTCTTATAAACGGCTATAAATACTTGAATAAAGAGATGGTGTAAGGCATTTTACGGACAGACATACAGACACACATTACTTACCCGCAACTGGCGATATAATTGCTCGTATATATTTCTTAAATTGACATATACAAGCTATTGATTTTAAGCGGAATATCGCGCTGTTATTTTATTTGCCGACTTATGATTCTGTTATTGAAAAAGCAAAACATTTGAACTCCAGACATCTGTAAATTGCGTGTCGATGTGTTATACACTGAATGGTTCATATTCCCCAAATAGTGCGGTCAGGTAGCTGCGATATTTTCTGCGATCGCTGCAAAATTGAAAGAAAATATAGTAAATTTATAGTAATTGGATTTACTTTAGTTCCTTTAAATTTCGCATCGATCGCCGAAAGTGCTGGTACGGTCAGATAATTGAGATTTTTTACCAGACTGTTTCGAAAGAGCGAAAATATCATCGTGATTCCTTTTGTTTTATCAACATGCGCAGCCCATGCGTGAACACATTAAAATATATTTTTACTGTAGACATTATTATCTTACCTTTATCGTATCATATTGATGTCGCTTTTATGTGTTCATATAAGTTCACTGAACTATATGTCTGCAACATAAATCGTCTGCTATGGGATCGCTAATAAAAAAAATACGACCTTATACATGTATAAATTATATGTAGAAAAGTGAAACCGGCATATACAACCTTAGATTCAATGCATGCGTTGTTATATTATAAGGACACTTTCTTTCGTTCAGTCAAAATGATGTTGTTTATCAAATAACATATAAATTGTCTTTATTTAACGCTATGTGCTTTTAAAACTGAATAAATAGAAAAACAATCTTGCTGAATAAATAAATTTGGAATAGCATTTAAACGGTAAGTGTTTCCTTTATAAATAACTTGTTTTATGTCAAAGGTTACGATATATATTATCAATGAATCACAGTCTCGTTGAACAAACCAAGTAACTACAAAATTGAAAGAATACATGAAAAATGAAAAAAAAATACATAGCATAACTCTCATATATTAAGGTATCCATTTGATTTCGTTCAAAAGTAACTTTTCGTAGCTTATAACATTAATTCAACGTTTCGTTGTATTTCTTCGCCCCATCTCCAGGCGTGCATTTTTAGGGGGAATGCCGCACCCGTTCGCTAATACTTTTGCGCCCTCTCCTCCAGTTCAATATAATATAGATCCCTACCTTAAATGCCGAATTTGTTGTTTTTTTCTCCCTACTAGTCATGTCGGTCTCCGTCGTTTGCAAGAACACATGTAGTACAGTCGGGGAGGGTCCTCATTGGGACGAAAAGACACAACGTCTCGTGTATGTGGACGTTTTATGTGGAGATGTACACATATACGATCTTGCGATGCCGGGACAAGATGTAAAGAAACACTTTGGTAAGCTTGCTTAACAACACGATAGTGTTAACAAATGGTATAAATATGCGAAATCGTCAGGCATTTAATATATGGACGTTTAATCTTTTGATGTACACATATACGATCGTGCGAGTCCGGTAAAAGACGCTAAAAAGCATTTCGGTGAGCTGTGGATATTTTGTCGACATTTCGGAATTCAGATAGACGGATTTGGCAAAAAAATGGTATTATATTGATAGATCGATGATAGATGGTTTAAATCATTAGACATTAATCTGTACAATTAGAGGACAATCGTAACAACGTCATAAGATAATTAAGTACTCTCTACATAAACGAATTGCTCTAAAAATGTGCATTATGATTTCTCAGATGATACGGTGAGTTTTGCCATCCCGCGCAAGTCCGGAGGTTTCATAATCGGGAAAGGAAGACAACTTTGTGTGACGGAATGGGATTCAGACAGTGTCGAGGTTTGGTTATACGCGAATCAAGAGAAATATATATATAATATGTTAAGAGCCGCACTGTAATTGCAATAAAGAAATGGGAGGGCCGAACATCCCTCTGAGTCACATGCCTTATTCTGAGGGATATCACGCTCATTTTCAATTCATATACAAATGTATATATTCTGCATATCATTGCAATATTACTGCATCATATTTTTTCCTTGATAAATGAAAAAAAAATAGTATGAATCTTAATTTATTTCTTCTGCACTATGTTCACACTCTTTCATATTGATTGATGTTTATTTTATATAAATCAGGTACTCGCAGAAGTAGAACAAGGAACTGAAAACCGATTCAACGATGCCAAATGTGACGCAACCGGTCGTCTATGGGCCGGTAAATGAATCTCTGCATTTTTAAGCAGCTCTCACCCTTTAAAGTAGTGTTAACTTGATCTATAAAGAACGATTTGAATGAATTAAGAGAATGCCCATTGATGTTTCAAAAAATGCGAAGTCGCCTTGTTAAAACTAGTCATTAAAAAGAGCTTATAAATATATGCCTTATTTGAATATCTTGAAAATCACAGTTAATAATTATTTTATCGTGGTCAGCGAAAAATAAGCGCAATGCTATTTTTGTTTGTTGAATTTGAATGTTTTGATATGTGTTTGTAGGAACCATGGTTCCTTTTCCCGCTCCAGGAGAAATCCCTAAGGGCGTCGGTTCCTTATATAGCATGGAGGCGGACGGAACCATAACTAATAAAGACTCTGGATATACCATTGGTAATGGTCTTGCTTGGTCGGATGATAACAATACGTTTTATTTTGTGGATAGTACAACTCGGCAGATTTATGCGTTTGACTTCGATATCGCGACTGGTTCTCTAAGTAAGTGAAACTGTTTCTTTCCATTGCCTATTTTTGCTTCAACAATTAAACTATTTTTAATGAACTTTCGGCAAGGTGTGGCACACTGTCCTTGGACAGTCTTGTTTTATAATTTGGAAGATTTTACTTTGTGGACAGTACACCTAGACAGATCTATGCATTTGATTACGATATCGCGACAGGCACACTGAGTAAGTTCACGCAGAATGTTAAGCACATTTATAAGCAAATTAAGCTTACATAAACCCCATATAGGCAAATGTTTGTCTCTGAATTAACCATTAATTGCATCGCTTCTAAATTAACCAGTATATACTACTTTTAGTCACTGTAGATCTTCTATAATCCATTAGTTGTTCACATTGAATATTTATGATGAAGTGATCAAATATAAAATTATTGTTTTGTTAATGACATTTTTTGCCGAGAAATTGATTTCCATTTCATTTTAATTAGGTAACAGGCGTACTGTCATCGACTACAACAATCACCCTTCCATACCTAAAGATGGTATGATTTAAAATAAATGTTCATATTATAAACTTGAAGTAATGTGATTTCATGCAATTATTTGCTTGTAATAATTCTTTGATATTCATTCATTCATAAGTATCGTTTATGGTCGCTTATTAAGATTTATTTGCACTGGACTCTAATTTAAGAAAAACTGTTCGCATTTGATTCTGATGAAAAGGTATAACTTTCAGCTTTCCCTGATGGCATGTGTATTGATACAAACGGCAAGTTGTGGGTCGCAACTTTTCTAGGGCAAAAGGTCATTCAATTTGACCCAGAAACAGGTACGGTCGAATTATGTTTTTTCCAGTGTTTATTTGATTATATCAATGAAACAATATTTGTTTGTCTTATAATTTATTTGGTGTAGAGCTAATCATTTACAGTAAAGATATATAATTTTATCTTACTATATCGAAAGATGCCCTTTAAATGAATCATATTACGGTTTGCAGGGAAGCAAATAGGCGGTATAGAACTTCCGGCCATGCGTGTGACGTCATGCTGTTTTGGCGGCAAAAATTATGACGAAATGTTTGTCACGTGCGCTGTAGCAGGAGCCAGTGAAACGGAACTTAAACAGTTTCCGGAAACTGGTTCAGTTTTCAAGGTCACTGGACTGGGCGCTAAGGGAGTTCCAGCATTTGATTTTGCTGGTTGAAAAATATTTTTTGTTAAACATTAAACTGTTTGGAAGTTTTTGTTTTTATGTTATAAAAATGGTATGATATATTAACGAATCAGTGAAGCCATTGTGTGGGATTTCGCTGGTCGAGCAACGCCAACAAAAACAGTACATGACACAGTTAAGATAAGTGTGAAATGAAAATCTATAGCTTAAGGCAGTAGGTTGATTTTTTAAAGTATTATTATGATTTCAATCGAGAATTCATATTTATTAATGCTTGAAACACGTTTTAAGTGCAGTGTATACTGTGGCACACTGTCCTTGAACAGTCTTGTTATAGAGGTAGATTTTTAAAACTGATTTAGTTAAAATCTATAACATAATCGATGGCATTCATATTATTGGATGTACAGAAAGTCAAATATTGAATTTAATGTGCTTCGAAATAAAGATTCAGATTTTCTATGTGGCTTTCTCAATTTTGTCTTTGTTTTGTTTGTTTTTTACAAGAGTACTGTTATGTGACGGTTTCACAGTTTTTGTTTCGTTTTTATCCCCCGTGAAAACGAGGGGATATAGGGTTGAGCTTGTCCGTCTGTCTGTCCGTCTGTCCGTCTGTCTGTCTGTCCCGCTTGAGATAGGGTACTTTGTGCACGCGAGTTAGGGATGAAGGAGTTAAGCTAGAGCTTTGAAATTTTATACACGTATGAACCAAGGTCTGAAGTCGTGCCTCGTCAAGGTTTCATCTCGATCGGTTGAAAATTGTCGATTCTGGAGCACTTTAAAAATTGTCGATTTTAAACTTTTTTCAGATGTTAAGTACTTTGTGCACGCGAGTTGGGTATGAAGGAGTTGAGCTAGAACTTTGTAATTTAATACACGAATATACCGAGGTCTGAAGTCGTGCCTCGTCAAGGTTTCATCTCGATCAGTTGAAAATTGTCGATTCTGGAGCACTTTAAAAATTGTCGATTTTTTTATTTTTTTCAGATGCTTAGTACTTTGTGCACGCAAGTTTAGTGTGAAAAAATTGAGCTATGGTATGCACGTATAAACCGAGGTCTGAAGTCGTGCCTCGTCAAAGTTTCATCACGATCGGTTGAAAATTTTCGATTCTGGAGCACTTTGAAAAAGAGCGAAA
>LQRL01055703.1:10814-22181 GCA_001703475.1 Hydroides elegans
TGCTTGAGTATGACAATGAGAAACGACACAAGGAAACTTTGATCCATTATCTATATAACGTACTAGAGTCTCTAAATCTATATTTTGATTTCTGCCAATTAGTGCAAATATGAGAGAGATCATGCTGGAAATGGTAAATTGATGGACAATTATCAAAACTCACTTTCTGCTCCTTATAAACACGAAAATCAAGAAAGCGTCTCTTATCCATGGCTGCATATTGCATAATATTGTCTGTTCAATTTGAGCAGTAGCAAATGTCACCCTAGCTTCTACATGTAAAAACGGAATTATGGACTAAACGTCGTGTGGCCCTCATTTTATATCACAAGCAAATGTGATGTGAGTGCTTTAGCATTAGGGGCTCTCCTGGTTATTAAGCATGGATGACAAAAAGGAAGTTATATTTTTATTTCGAAAAGCCATTTAGGGAAGACGCCAATGGACTGGTAATTTCGGGTTGAAGGCAGTGTCTGTATTGATTTTCTCCGAAAGGTGCAGAATCCGTTCAGTAATATTTCAATGCCATGAAAACACAATTGGAAGCGATTCCTATATAAAGATTGAGGAATATGGTTCGGAGCACATGAAAAGTATTTTAAAATGGTATGTCCAGAACTCGAATATGTTCACCGGGGTTCACCAGGTTCGCTAGGTTCACCAAGCACTTTTATAGAATATATATAAAAGCGTGGCACATGTCCAGTGTATCACCAGTGAATGGTAGCACAATACCGGTTCGCTACGTTCGCTAGGTTCACCAGTGAATAGTAGGACAATACCCGTTCACTACGTTCGCTAAGTTCACCAGTGAATGGTAGCACAATACCCGTTCACTACGTTCGCTAGGTTCACGAATGAATGGTAGCACAATACCCGTTCACTACGTTCGCTAAGTTCACCAGTGAATGGTAAGACAATACCCGTTCACTACGTTCGCTAGGTTCACCTGTGAATGGTAGCACAATACCCGTTCACTACGTTCGCTAGGTTCACGAATGAATGGTAGCACAATACCCGTTCATTACGTTCGCTAGGTTCACTAGTGAATGGTAGCACAATACCCGTTCACTACGTTCGCTAGGTTTACCAGTGGATGGTAACACAATACCCGTTCACTACGTTCGCTAGGTTTACCAGTGGATGGTAGCACAATACCCTTTCACTACTTTCGCTAGGTTCACTAGTGAATGGTAGTACAATAGCGGCTTATTAAACAAAATGTATTTATATCGCCAATTTATTACTAAAGGCCTAGACTTGATTTTCACACAAGAATAATAAAATCATTTCAAAATATGAAATATGTAGGAAATGAATAATCGAAACTCCATCTGTTTACATTTGGGGTGGATATGGGTTAGATATGATTAAAAAAGAATATAGCATTTTCGATTATCTTTTTAAAATCCATTTTCCTTTTTTTTTTTTGTCTTCTTTTTTCCGTCGTGTTCCTTTTAAGTTACTTCTTATCGTTGTTAAAAATGTTTTTATTTATAAAATGTTATTCAAATGCACACCAACATGCAATTTCAACGTATTTCTTGCCTTTTTCATCATGATAACATAAACATTTGATTACGGGTTTGAAGCAATGTAATTAACAGATACAAACCTTTTTCTTGAATGTACAATGTACAAAAGAATATGCATTTAATAATGGGTATATGGTTAGATATCAAGTTATTTAAAATATCATATATTTTATAAATTAATTGTACACCTTTTTTCTAATATGCTCGTCTACGCAACTTAATATTCATAAAAAAAAACTTGATCAACCATTAAAACATTCAATTTGAATGTGTATGAACAAAATAATGGCAAAAACACCATCTGTATACTTTGTTGATAGGTGCTTTGATTTATATCCGTTTATTACTATAACGATGATTCAGAACTCGGCATCGAAAAAAGCGATATTTTGAGTTATGACATATAGTTTAGATACCTCTACTTTATTGAAAAATCTGATAACTATTTCAAACCACACATAAATATGTTCTTTATTAATCAATTTGAAATAATCATGGTTGAACCAAAAATATGGGAGATATACGCCTTTTAAAAACACCACCCATCGAGTTAGGTGTTTCATAACTCGGCATTCTTTATATATCTATACTAATTGACGATACTTTGAGATTATATTTAGTATAATTTAGCATATTTTTATATACAATCTTTTAAAGGAAGTTTATTTGGTGCTTCCGTAAAATGCACGATAAATTTCATTTTGCAACACCACCAGTTTCAATATTAAGAATTAGACATTTATTATATATTAGTTTAATAGAAATAATTATTATCTTGTTAACTATGATGAAATCATCAAACCAAGATGTGTAGTCACACATTCTTTATTATAAAAGACGGATATCGATAACTTTATTCAATTGAAATTGTAATTAAAATATTGAAGTTGATTTGATAATATTGGTATTATCACTAGGTCGTAATGTATTGCAATGAAAGTCACCAAATCTTTAATATGTTTTAAAATGATAACTCAAGAATAATCTGGCATTGAATAATTGTGTCATCATAAATTAAAAAACCATTCTCTAGCACAATTATGATATTCAGCGTAGTATAAAATACTCGATTTCGCTTTTCGTACAAAACGATTCTTTGCAATAACAAAGCATACCATAACAGTCCTTGAGAATAAGGAAGGTACTCTAAAAATTCACATAATAGAATATTTCTAAAATCTTAACAAATTATATCCAAAATTATCTCAAAGTGTCGTTTATTGCTATAAATATATAGAAAGTGCCGAGTTCTGAAACGCCTAAATCAAAGGGTGGTGTTACTAAATGACATATCCCCAATAACCCAGTATTTGGAAGTATTTGGATCATTTATATTTTCAATTGATTGGTAGAAGACATATTTATGTGTGATTTGATAAAGTTATCGTATTTTTAAAGGCAAAAGAACCATCTTGAATATTGCTCATATCTCAAAATATCGACATTTTAGATGCCGAGATCTGAATCATCATTCTATTGCCTGATATATTAATTGCCTTGCTCCTTCTCTTCATTCATTTTTATCATCATCTTCTTATAAGTTTTTTTCTTCTTCATCATCATCTTTTTCTTCGCGTTATTTATATTTGTTTTTCAAAATTAATCTTAATTTGTTTGATATTAATAAGCAATAACATTTTCTATAGAAAACACCCGAAAATCACTGTAAATATTCAAATTATTTATTGCGTCACGAATGCTAAACGCTGTGACGTAAACAAAACATAGCATTTAGCTAGGATACGTATTGTGACGCAATAATTATGTATGTCATTCTGTCGCTTCATGTTTTGGTGAACCTAGCGAACGTAGCGAACGGGGCCAGGACTCGGTTCATTGGTGAACGCAGCGAACGTAGCGAACCATTGATTTGGTTCTGGTGAACCTAGCGAACCTAGTTAACGCCAATGAACATTATCTAGTCCTGGACAAAATAACCATTACGGTGCGGCCAGCAGGCATAGGCGTCTGCGGAGTTTGAATTGGTATAGAACAAAGTAAAGTAAGCGGTATTAATTCCGCAGGGATTGCTTTATTTTATACCAATTTGGATTTCGCAGACGCAGGCGCAAAAACCCACCGAACGCGTCATTATACAGTTTATGGTCTTATATGTGTTATTACAGTACCCCTTAATTGATTGACATGGGTTTTTTTCTGCTCTGTTAAACAACCAAATAATATTTTTGGGTAAATTGTTTGTTAAAAGTTAAGAAAAAAAAAGGTCTACTAGAAGGGAAAAGATTCTACGAAAGCGCATAAATATCTCACTAAAACAAAACAACACGCACTTTCTGATAAAAAAAAAACAGTTTATGGTTCGTATAGAGGTCGTTTTGGTTGCATGCTATTGACTGACGTGCTGATGCCCTACATTTACATGTCTCAAGGTTTATTTTGAAGGTTGCACCAATTAAGGCCATATCAGTCTAGAAATAAATTATCCTCAAGGTTTTCATGGACTGGGGTGATAGGTTGTTAGGTCAAGTTTATTGTTGAAATATCTGTTCACGGTACATTTTTGGGATTTAAGAGATTTAAGTAGATTATATCGATTTTCATAAACATACCAAGACATGTCAATGACACAAAGTTGATGATGCTGTTTTAATTTGTATAACATCAAAACAAATTATTGTGTTTCATTTGGTATGTGAAAAATTGATTTTAATAAAATTAAGGCCACGTTCACCAACCCCGCAAAAAAAGCCCAAAACATGCTTTAAAGTCAAAGTCCCTTTTAGTATAAACACATAGCAGTTAATCCTGTCTGTTCACCCGAAAAGCCCATAATATTTTGCGCTTTTATTTCGGGTGAACGCGCCTTATTCAGGAACATTGCTAAGTAACCATAATATGTTGTACAACAAATAAAAAATAAATATTTTATTAATTGTACATGTTAAAAAACAACATTGGTATAATATATACAAACAGTATATACAAATATATACAAACAGTTTTAACCCCTCATTTAAATATTTCTTCTTACAATTCTGTTCAGCCGCGTTTTAGCAAAATAAAAGCTCGAAAATAATGCAAAACACTCTCGTGAACAGTAGGAATAAATTGCAATGTGTTTTTACAAAATTGGCTTTCGATCTTTGGGGTTTTCGAGCTTTTATGTTAGGGGTTTTTGTTTGCGTGAACGCGGCCTTAGTTTAGACGCACCAAAATTAAGGTCCGAATATTTACCGTAAGCAGACTCTCAAGGTCATTCATTGAAGGAATAAAATGCAACATTGTTTTAAGTTTGAAATTGACGTTTTAAGAAAAAAGGCTTTGAGTATTTATGAATTTGTCATTTATATAATGATTGGCAATTCAAAAAAGGATGAAATTATTATGATCGCATTGATTTTGTAGCAACATGTAAGTTATTACATATATCTACAATCATGTGACACATTTTGACGAAACATGTTAGGTCGACTTAATACATTGTTGAACGAAGCCCTTCAATTACAGGTTTTAAACATTGTCAACATGTTTGTTTTTTCGAATTTCGAATTGAATTAGTCCATTGAAAATAACATGTAATTATTTTGTTTAAAAAAAAACATACCATAAAGCAATGGAAATGTTTCCAAGTAAGTTAATTATATATTCATCGATTTCTTAACCAATAATAAACAATCCGATTCCGATTACTATATAAGGCATATATATAAGCATAGCATACTGTAGACAGATGATTCGTCTTTCGATTAAATAAGTTAGATTAAAGAACTGTTCTACAGTAAAGATGATTTTCATATTAGCTGTGTTTGTACTGTTTATAAGCAGATCATATGCGGATTATGCTCAGTTGTTCTTAACCTCAGAACCAAGAGAGGTTCTGGATTATGAGTGTAAGGTATCCGGAGAGGTACCTCAATGGGTATCAGGGACATTGGTAAGCTTTATTATTTCTATTTGTCTTTAAACCAATGTCAACTAATAACTCAAATATATTTGATTATAAGTTAAGAGTTCCGATTAAAGCAAAGTTAATTGCCTAATTTACTTATAGATACATGTGAATTGTACGAAGATAAACCAGAGCGTCTGTTTAATTTGACTGCAAGTCATATCGAATCAAATATCATTAAGGTATAGGGAAATCCATTTATACCTATGCAACCCAAAACTCGTCTCCTCGATTCCAATAATTAATTTGACATTTGCCCTCATTTATACGCTCCCGCACTGGTACGCTCAATGAGTTTATATTATGTTATAATTATATAATTTATGTATAATAATATATATCAATTAAATATCATATCATTGAGGCTTCGACATTTATGAAATTCAAGAAATATACATGTGCATGTATCTATTTATTTAAAACGGCATACAAAGGACTTTTAGGGGAATAGTCACTGCAAAATGGATGAGAACCTATCATTTACAAGTTCAAATAATGTCCAATGTAGACTGATTCAGTGAAGCTATGTTTTAAATTGAATAAATATTTTAAAATCATATTTGTTTTGTTGCAGATGCGGATAGGTCCAGCCAAGTTTGAGACCCACAACAGGAAGTTTTCTAATTTGTACGATGGGTTTGCGAAGCTGTACAGCTTTAAAATAGAGCAATCAAACGAAACCAATGTAAAATTCAGCAGTCGCTTCTTGGAAAGCGACTACTACAAGGAATCCGAACTGAAACAAAACAACTATCCTGTGGCATACATAGGGGAAGTTGAGCCACCATTATCGACGATGGAAATGTTGAGCGGTTTGTACCATGATTTTTCCAATCCAGGTGTGAACGTTTTGAAATTGGGTAAAGAGATGGTAGCGATTTCTGAAGCATGGGCGGGGTATCGATTTGAGAAGGACTCGCTTGGAAATGCAACGCGTGTTCGTCCCAATGTTCCATTGTCCCCCTGGATGATCCAAAAATATGTGGGTCAACATTTCGAAGTACTGTCCAGCTCGCATCCTTTACCTGAATATGGTACAGGAGCTCTCATCATGACCGGTATTATCGACGTTCCCATTCCTGGCATCGACAGCCTGATAACTCTGTTTCGCTTGAAAACCTTTGAAAATCGCGAACTGATTGCTTCGATACCAGCTGACAAGGCACCGTACATGCATTCATTTGCACTCACAAAACGCTATGCCATTTTATTCGCCGATCCAATGTATATTAATTACTTGAACCTAATGACATACGGCGGTA
The DNA here is from genome assembly GCA_001703475.1 of Hydroides elegans. NCBI lineage: Eukaryota > Metazoa > Annelida > Polychaeta > Sabellida > Serpulidae > Hydroides > Hydroides elegans. The sequence goes on from LQRL01055703.1 coordinate 17,522, forward strand.
TCGCCAGCAAAGCGCTTGAATTCGATGCGGATAAAAACACAACAGTTTATATTGTGTCTTTAAATGATGGACAGGTTGTTAAGACTCTCACGATTCCTAGTTTGTTTCATTGTCATCATGTGAATGCATATGAGTTAGAAAAGGAAATATATGTCGACGTTGTCACATATCCGAATTTGGATGTAATATTAAAACTCCAAGACGCACATATAAAATCGAATTACCTCCTTTCCTCTGCTGAATTGGTTACATATGTTATTGATATGGAACACGGAAATATCCGACGATTGCCGAGTCATTCCGGAAACGAGATATCCACAACAATGGATCTAATCGCAATCAATGAGCGATATCGCTTCAAAAGGAACTGTTATACATACGGTATACCCAACAAAATCGATGCAACACGGTTCGGATCCAACGCAATTGTCAAACGAGATAATTGTCAACATAAAGACACCATAGAGTCTATGGCACAAAGAAGGCCATTTTCCTAACGAACCAACATTCGTGCCGAACCCAGAAGGTAATTTCGAAGACGATGGTATAATCCTTTCCAACGTACTCGATGAAAAATCCTAGCTGTCTTATTTGTTGATGTTGGATGCGAAAACCATGGAAACACTGTCTATCACCTATACGCCCATTAGAATTCCAGTCACCATACACGGTCAGTTTTTGGAAGAGCCCCTAGCAGGATGTTCGTCAAGTCAGTTTTACGCCAAGGAATCCCAGCCGTATTGTGTTAGTTGATCTATATGTCTATTAACTGTGATTCTGACATTTTATGTGTTCAAATCATGATTACTTAAATTGTCTCTTTATTTCATTTGAAAAAGATACATAAAACGCATTGAGGGATAGTTCTATTGTACTCTTAAGCCCACTCGATTCTGATTTTGAATTTGATTAATAAAAGCATGTAGAACGATTTTCTTGCTAGATTTCTATGTATTTCTGTTGCTTATGAAATATGTTTGCCGAAACGCCTATTGAATGCAAGGCAAAGAAACAAAGTTGTATATGAAAAATTTATATATGTACATAGTTAAACATAAATATCTCAATCAATAGAAATAGATTTCATATACGATTGCTTAGGTGTCTTTGAATATGCATTGTCATTCATTCGTGCTATGCATATAATACTCAATTTCCAAATAAAATTAGATTAAAATAACAAGATAAAACTAAAAACAATTTTCTTTGATTATAAAATATGCGTCTACTTTAAAAAAAAACAGCGATCATTTTCGAACTCGAAAAAGCATCTCGGGCGGTCAAACCCATATTCTGTAAAGAAAAGTGTCTTTCTTATTATGGCTCTGAGAGCATATTTGTAAATTGTCAAGACTTGAAAAATAGTCTGTTGCTTTAGGTTCTTGGATTAAAACAATTTCTATCTATAGCCGAAAGAACGAACTCATTAACAACAAAATTACTAAAGCTTACATTTTCATTTTAGTCGAATATGTGTCCTCTAATCCCTTGGGGAAACTAAATCCCCCATTGCCTATTCTATTTTATATCGTTTTAAACAATCGAAAATAACCGATGCTATTCCATGTCAAACGGACACTAGGTCCATCATAACCATATTGCTGATCACGCATAAACATCGCATGCTAAGCTAGAATTGCCATGAAGATAAATCGCTTTGTATCTCTCTCAGGCCAATCAAGATAATAATGCATAAAAAGCCGACATAAATGCCGAGATTCCGCAAATATTTCCTCACACAAATCAAAGTGCCGAATGATCGATCTTATGCCGTCATTTGAGACCCGATAGAAGAGCAGCTCACGAGATTTTTCTGGGCAAAAAATATGCATAACTATCTCATACAATCGGGCGGAATTCAAAATAATGCGATATGACTGGATAATTAGATGAACATACGATTGATTTATTACTTAAAAACATGTAATTAAATAATGAAAGTAGTTTCTAGCTTATTCATTTATTGTCCATCCGATTTGGAGTTAAAATAATGTGATATGACAAGATGATTAGATAAACATATTGTTATCAATTAAAAAAATACAATTTACCATTAGAGAGTGCCAATTTCGCAGGCTTTGTATTAAGATATATTTTAAAATATGCCATGCATTAATTGCTGAAAGACCCTACCTAACATTCTTTGTTTCAAATAAATTGATCGGGTCTCGAATATGGTTCGTACATGGATGGTCACTACAACACGAAATTTTTTGCAGTTCTAAAGACCATTTATTTCGTCAATGGAAAATTATTTGGTTCCCTCAATCCATAATGATGCCCCTGTATGGTTGCCCGCTATTCGGGTTATGATCAGTTCCTTTTACGGACAATTAACAAAACGAACGGCAATCGCCATGTAGTGGATTCTGACAAGTTCTGCTAAATATGATCTGCAGGCCAATTAATTGGCAATGATTGGTATGTTATTATACCTAGACATGATGAGTATTTTGGAAGGAAGAAAAGGGATGACAAACACGGACTTGGTCATTGATTATCGAGCTGATTAAGCTGTATATTTGCAGTTACAGTAAAAACCGTTTATAAGTTGACAGCTGCACGCAAACACGCAAATCACAGCACGCAAACACGAACTTTTGTCCACGCAAAAACTCAATTTTGTCCACGCAAACACGCAAACACGCAAACCCGCAAACACGCAAACACGCAAGCACGCAAACACGCAGAGGGCTTATAAAAGCAGTGTTATCATAATTCCTAATCATTCATGCACAATGCCTCGATCACCACTTGAGCTTCGTAAAGCTGCCATGCGTATGCAACTGAAACTATACTTGAATTTTTTTGTCATTCAATGTTTTTCTGGTAACGAAATATTCTATATTTACCAACCCATATGTATGGTTATATAATGACTTCCGTAATGAGATAGATTTTGGTTATTGAACATATAAAATTATCAAGTCCTATACCCCCCCCCCTCGTATCGTTATAAGAAATTGACAAAAGAACTGTTTTTTTTTATTTACAAACCTTTATGTTTGTTCTATAAAATGAGTTCGATAATGAGATAAATTTTGGTTATTAAGCATGTAAATGTATGAAGTCCTGCAGCCCCTTTCGTATTGTCATAAAATCACATAAGAAATTGTTATATAAGTATCTAGGAATACTTCCGAATAAAAATGTTGAAAGACAACTATTTGGTTCCAATAAATTTCACGGAGAAATGAAATCTACAATACTTATTTGATCATAAGTAAGGGCAGTAAGCACAATGGTCTAAAGAGCCGAATGAAAAGATACAGGGAAAACATATGAGAGGTCATCAATACGCAAAAAGGAGTTTTCCCTCCGGTATGTTTCTATTATAAACGCAGTTGATATATTAACAAATATATTAAGAGCGACCAAGCTTGAAAAGCAGACCCGGCAAATAAAATTATAACCCGAGCTAAAAACACAATGACTCCAAATATTCAAATTTTAAAGATACAAGGGTGGAAATTTTGATGGCTAATCAATAATCAAGAATTAATGAGCCCTCAGGCTTTTGATATTGTAAAGTATGTTTTAGGCTCATCAATATATTTAACCCTACTCAGCCTTAAACTAGGCATAACAACCAATATAATAATACACGCGCAAACACGCAAACACGAAAACACGCAAATAACTCTGCATGCAAATATCAGGATTTGTCCACGCTGAATTCATATTGTGAGCACGCAAACACGCAAACACAAAGTCAACTTATAAACAGTTTTTACTGTATATGATGCAGCTTCAACCAAAAGCGCGAGCTTACCATAGATTTCGATATGACTTCATTAATGCACTGAAGATATATTTTTCATAAGAAAATAAACTCAGACAGATCCATCAATGTAAGAAAATGAGGAATATCTCGTTTTTATTTTTATTTTTATTGCAACGATTTGAGGTGTTCTCTATATAGTGTAAATTCGTGGCTAATATCAGTAAATATTTCGTTTTATCGCTTCTATTGCAACGATTCGAGTTCTCTTAATACAGTGTTAATTTGGTGCTAATATCAGTTATTGGAACCATAATATACGCCCATAATCAGGTTGCGTCCCTCTAAATAGGGGCGCCCCTATAAATAGGGACGGCTTTCACCTGATAATGCCTCCTTGGCATTTACATAAGGTTTTGTTTTTATCGTATTTGATATATCTTTTAACAAAAAAAAAAACCATTTTGCACCCATATGTCACAGTTGATAAAGCTTGCCCCCATTGTAACCCACTACTCTACATTTATATTATTTTTTTTATTCTCATTAACCCTAAGGTTGTCATTAATCCTAAAGGTAATTTCAAAACAATATCATGGCAATTAGTAATCAAATACAAACCTTTCACAAAATGTCTAAATTTGATATGGTGATATTATTGCAAATCAATTCTGAAAGGCTGTAATAAAATGTGCAGACGATAAAGAGAAATCGAAGGCAAACACAATAGACAACTGCTTCAAAGTACCATCAATTTAGAAATGCTTGTCAAATCAATATTATTTGAAGTGATGTGCGGAAAAATGGACCGTTTACTCAATAAAAAAGTATTTTGGTTGGACTTCAAAATTCGAAGAGTTTTTTTTTTTTTTTTTTTTGCATCTCCCACATTAACGGAACACGGATAAAGGATGTGTTTCAAAATATTAAATAGTCAAA
>LQRL01055711.1:9947-20124 GCA_001703475.1 Hydroides elegans
AGTCCCAAACAAGTATCACAAATATACAAGTAGACTATGGAGTCAAAGTGCGTCTTGTATATTTTCTATTGAAAAACGCAGACCATTTTATGACAGCAAATCACTTCCTTAAAACGATCATTACACGCATGATTGAACGCATAAAAAGGAGGGGCAACGATTTAGGGGCCGTATATGGAGTTTTGTCAAATTATTTGCTTTTAAGGCTAAGTCCAAACGAAGTTAAAGGTGTTCAAAATGGGTTGAAATGGGTTGCACCTAGTGGTTATCACTAGAATGAGATGAAAGTGCTATATCTTTTCGCAACTTTGTAAAATATATTACTTCACCAAAAATCATTTCTTTTTGTTTGCTCATTCCGTCAAAAATGACAATTTAGTGTCGGATATTTAGCCGTGGGTGGGATTAGTATATAAATACTGTATAAAATCACATGGGTGTCAACAATATTACAAAAAAAAGTTACAAGTGGCGATGAAAATCGCTTGTTCAATATAACAAAACCTTTGCCTACCCCACAATCAGTGGCCGCCGAAGTTTTCACAAAGTTTCCATCTTGTTCCGCATAATACGTGTTCAGCCATCCGTAGAATCCGGAGACGGTTTGTGAAGAAGTGTCAATGCCACCCTTAAACATACAAGATTTATATTTTCTAAAGGCGCGTTCACGCAAAATAAACATAAATGTTTGCGTGAACAGAGGGGTTAAATTGCAATGTTTTTATACAAATGTGACTTTCGAAAATTTCTGTTTTCGTGCTTTTGTTTCTGTTCCTATTTTATATTCAGTAATACGACGATATTCTTATTGACAATAGTTGATTTTCCTGTCAGAAAATATTTTGAAGGGATGATTTAATGATGTTATTTTTTGGATTAATACTATCAACACACTTCGAAAAATCATTTCGATTTCCGTTTTAAAACGTCTGTTTTTGTATGAATATAAACGTTAGCTTCACGAAGTTTCAGAATAACTTTATTTCATACGCTGATTACATAACTAAAAATGACATTCGAAAAGCTTCATTTTTTTCTGAGTGCCAACGCCTAAGTCATTTTCTTAATTATTTCCTTACTTGGAATACGTGTTCAAATCCGGAGCTGTCTGCGATGCCATTTGAACGCGAATATTTATAGAACCACCATTCGCGCAGGTAATCCGAAAACGAGACTATATCTCCAGTAACAATCTCTGTCAAGAAAAGTGTGATTTATTTTAAACATACGATACAAGTAATATTGTCATCAAGTATGAAAATAACATTCATGTATATTAGAAAGCCATCGAAATGTTTGTAAGTCTATATATTTTTCCTGATCGCTTGAAATTTTAATTAGGCCGCGGTTATAAATTGGTTAATCTCAATACAATCTAGAAATTGTTTATGAATTCTATGCATATTTTATAAATTCTTTGTTATTTAAATTAAGATAAATAAGCCCCTATCATATAAAGAATGATCCCAAAACCGTTCACAAAGACTCTATATACCCCAGTCTACTAGACATCCATGCAGAATCTGAATAGCTTCCGTTGCCACTAAATCGCCCAAAAAGGCATCAATATCCGCATTCGAAACGGCGTCTTCTTCTCCCAGATTAGGATTGAAACTCTGCAGCAGTGTCGATAGACTCTGGAATGTGGGCGTGGTCAAAGCGGCATCGTCGACGAATGTAAACAAACTGAAATGACAAATTATTATATATCAAATAATGTTAATATAAAATACTTTCTCACAGAAGGATTCACAGAAGTTATAATGTGATCTACACGATATTGAAATCTGAAAGGAAATGACATGACAGTGAGGACAATCTACCAATGCGGTATACTGTTTATGAAGAAAATAAGGTGTTCCTCACTTTGTAAGCTAGAAAGCATTAGAATACATATAAATATGCAAGTCAAAGTGGAACACCTTTTCTAGCTAGAACCCCTTTTCTAGCTAGAACCCGTGAAGTACTCTTCTATGTACTTTTTAGATTTTTTTTATATAAAAACACCATTTGATAAAAAGGAATGAACATTCAAATATATTTCATTTAACGCACATGATTAGTGCATTGACCGGTAAACAATTGTTTTACAATGCGGCGTTTCGTCTGTACAATGATGTAATGCCCTAAATCATAACTTTTTACGAAGTTTCGTCGGTTCAACTTACGGTGAATTGGCCGTGAAATCATAAAATTTTACATCGCGACGTTTCGTCTGTTCAACGTACAGTGTATATGCATACTGACCGTTAAACAATAACTTTAAGCGATGTGTCTGTTCAACTTGCGACGTATTGTCCGCTAAATCTAAACGTTTTTGACGTGACGTTTCGTCTGTTCAATTGGCCGTTAAATCATGTATTGGCCGTTAAATCATGACTTTTTTTCGATGTTGCGCTTTGTTTATTCAACTTACGGTGTATTTGCTGCCAAGTCATAAGTCAGCTGATCAGCTGTTAAGCTGCTGGTGTCAGCTGCCCAGATGGCCTCTGTACAAGCCCATAGGTCGTCATTCGGGACATTTCCCTGTCCCTTCACTGCAGTTTAAGAATAAAGTAAATACAGTAAAACCTCGAGGTCCTCGGGACTTCCGATTTACCTCGAGTAATCCGTGAATTCGAGTTAACCGTGGTTTTATACGACTAATATATAAGAGATCGCACTTTAAAATCACCTCGAGTTAACGGGTAATTCGCGTTTACCGTGCTCGAGTTAACGAGGTTCTACTGTATTTGAAAAAGGTACTGGGAATACATGAAATAAGCGATTCTTATCGCCAGTTGACATTTTCGTCGGGGAACTCTGAAATGTATCTCAAAGAATAATTCTATTGCTCCTTTAAATAATTTAAGTTGATAATACTCATCTCAGGTCCCAAAAAGAGCCACGAGATTCGCTTTTTGTGTAACCCGTACCTTACGATACATAATATCTAATAATCTTATGTTTTTTTCAGTTTTATGGTAATAAAATACGATGTCTACATTATTGAACATTACACGAAATGCCAATATTGTTGTGTGTAAGAATGCAGTATGTGTCAAAATAGATCTTGTTTATTTGTTTATGCAGTGCGTTTATATACCCAGCGGCTGTACAAATGTTATGTGTATACGTAACTTTTTAATTTCATTTATTGTAACTCCTCAAAAATTAAAATTTATATTTCTACAGACGTGAACATCTTTTTATTCATTTGATAACTTACCTGCACATAAACAAGCAAAACTCAATAGAAAAACAAACATATTTATTTATAAAATGAATATGTCAGCACACAGCTTGCTTAAATGTAAGAAAGAGACATGTGTTTGCTTATGTGATGAAATTTATATCACTATCTACTCATAGATAGTTCTGCTATCAAATATAGGATATATGAAGAGCACCCTACGAGTTGTTTCCCAAATAAAAGTTGTTTCATACTAGCATTAATATTACTTGTAAATTTGAAAAAAAAAAAAAGCTTCGAGATTCGCTGAACACACTTTTAATTATTTATATTGATATTAAAATGTGAAAAAAAAAAGTAAATATTCTTGTGTTGCTAACAAAATCAATTTAGCAGATTTTTTCTTTATACATCTAATTCATGTATATGATTTATTATTTTATGATATTCAAGGTGGTTTGGATTTTTAAAAATTGTAATGAACAAAAACAGTTATATTTTTTAACCATATATCAAAAGCCATATCCATATTTAACATATTTTTTGAAAGCAAAGTCTGATCGGGTCTCCTTCGTAAATTTCCTTGTTATCAATGCATACTATAAATGTTCAGCGAACTTATATTTAGATTGTGTTCCTGGTAAGATATGATAAGAATTATATGATATCCGTGAAAGTTGTTTATGAACAAGCGCTATTCTATATTAAAGACAACATATGACTTTTTATAGCTTTGAAATTAGAAGAACTTATTTGAAGTTTTCGTCATTTTGCAAAGAATTATGAAAAACAATCAATTGAAAATTGAGCATAATTGCAATTGTCGCATGAATGTTTCAAATCAGTCTTTCGTTTACCTTTCAGATATGAATTGTATGATTTGAAGAAACCCGATTTAACGCAGTGTTAGCTCGCTATGTTAAAAGTATCTCGGTTCACATAATTAGGAATGTACATGTGCACATTTTATTTATCCCATATGGTATTACCATATATAATTATAAAGCGCATAGAGCACTTAATAAAAAAGCGCTACATATGTGAATAGATATGAACAATGTCTCAAAACACATGAAATGAAAGTTCCTGTTTGATTAATAGCAAAATTGTCAGAAATAATATTCTAGCATAGAGGTATTCATCTTCAAATAGGTGTATAGCTTCTCATAGCTTATCAATAGACGTGTACGTGTTTAATATGAAGGCTATGTCGACTGAGTACATATAATATCCATCCTTAGTTTCTGTTATGTATTTGATAATAAGTGCATGTTGATAGATTGATTCATCTGAATAGTAAGTCATATTACAAATAAGCTAACGATAATAAGTATAACTTATAAGTATAACTTATATGTCATATAGTAACCAAATAGCAATGACACAACTTCTTTATGCAAACATAAAATCCGATGCGAGACAATTCCTCATGAAGAATAGCCTGTATATACACTCCTCACTTAAAATGATAAATTAATTTAATGTCTAACAAAAATTAGCTTCAAACCAGGCTTTAACGTTTGGGTTGCATTTTGAGTTGCAAAACGTGTAAACCACAATACACATTTAATGCACTACCGGAATTGTATACCAGTTTTGTCTTCAAAGTATGAAGTCATTCCAGTCCAATTACAGGTTCTTTACTTTAATCATCAAGCATAATAAGCTTTGAAACAATATAAGTTCGAAGCATAACAAATATATTCCTCTAAACACGTTTATTTTGGTATGCAAGTAGTACCTTCACGTGTGAGCGAAATTTTGTTTTATATGACATAATTCAAAATACTATTCAACTATCAACAATATGTAATATTATTCACTCAGAGAATTCAGAAATCATGACAATTAATCACAGAAAAAAATAGGGTTTTGTGCAAAATGCATATTCCTTGAAAGTCACCATCGAGTTTGGACAGAACAGACATAAAGCCAAAGAGATAAGGTATTGATAAAAAAAACTCTTACAATATGAACGCTAGCATTGATGTCGGAAGTTATTTTTTAGACATGATTTACGCACGCCTTATTCTTGTTGTTGCTGAACAAACAACAAATCGAATGCATATAATTAATAGGGAATCCTGATTATAGCACAAAATGCATAGTGATATGCTTTTGATAAAGTGATTGTTTGACACATTAAATTTGAAAAACAAAAAGAATCATAAGAAGAGTGAATTGGATTATAAAGAACAAACGATGGTTATTTGAAACCACTAAATACAGTATTCAGGCTACTGGGCTTATTCTGTTTGAATTGTTAATCATATGTTTGGCTTGTGTGAATGCCTGAAGGCAGTTTTTTTTTGTTATAAAAATATATTTTTTTTATGAGAATAATGGTTTTTTTGCCAATCTATATGATCCTTAATGAACCAAAGTATACAAATAAAAGCAAATCTCATTGAACATTAAAAGGGTACAAAACTGGTAACAGTATTTTAGCTGATTCTAAAAACATGGCATATTGTTAATAAAAAACACCTCAGCACCTAGTAACCTTGGATAGCTTGATCACTTCCATTCCGGCAGCTAACACTTTCTACAAGGTTCTATTGATCCATTTGTCGATGTCTCCATTACATGCGCTTCAGTTTGTAGAAAATACCTTTCTGGCTCTCGCTAAACTAATTCTTGTTCCTGCTACCTCGATCGATACATTAGTGAAAAAAATGTTCCTGAATGTGCAAAAAAATCAATGATACCGATACATGATCGACATGCAAAGAAAACCATAGATGTTTAAAAAATATATTAATTTTTGAAGATGCGAATTTAATAAATGTTGAGGCTTATTAAAAACCTTCTATCGCATATAAGTTTGCTAAATTTTATTATTCATTCTCATTCAGTCTCAAAATATGAACTCATGGAAGATCACGAAATTAGCTTCTCGGTTATATAAGACTCTTTTCTTAAATGTGGTTTTAAACGCAATTTATAACTTTTTACACCGACCCTAAACAGCTTTTTAAATTATGGCTAGATTTGCGTTTTGTACAAAATGTTAATGTTGTCAACGTTTTCGTTTTTCTCTTCCAAAAACGTTATATCATTCCTTTCTATTCAAGTTTGCGAAGCTGCGCGACCGATTCAAAAACGAAGCAGTGATAACGGCCTTGCATATGAACACGACAATAGCAGATACTATCAAAACCGAAAGGCTCAAGTGGTTTGGCCATGTGGCCAGAAGAGACACAAACAGCTTCGTGGCCCGTGCGTACCTCCTCGACTTTTCAAATCCGAGACCACGAGGCCGACCGCCTAAGAAATGGCGCACCCAAATACGAGAACAGGAGTACCCAGCGATTTATTCTGTGAAATATCTATTCTTTTCAAATATCTATCTTGCTGGCATTTTTACAGCACAGAATAGATAAAATATTGTGTGTCAAATCTTTCGTATTTTACTGGCATTTTATACGAATAAAACCGAAGTCATAAATACGTCTCAAATAGCCTATACAGTTGTTGGTTTAACGAAAAATGGAATTAAATTATATCATTATCACCGTTATGCACTTGTACATATAAGATATACAGAACAAAGGCCAAAAAGTAAGGTTTTGATATCTTTGCATACAATCCACGTTTCTGTATATTATTCTGCTGGCAAATTTGTGAAAAGTTGCAGGCACGACATTTTCTTTGTTCCTGGCTGGCAAATTAAGAATAAAGGCATTCAATAAATATAAATGATTATCGGGTTTTAAGTTGTTTAGAATTTGATTCAGGCCAAATGCAGTAAAATGAGACACTATTTCGAAAATGACCCGTTGGGTACTCCTGCGAGAAGACACCGGTTTATCACTGGCGACAGCAGAACGCAGAGAGCGTTCAAAAGGCTAGATAAGTCTGAGTGAAGTCAAGGAGAGAGCGAGAATCCGGAGAGCATTGCGCCCATAAGTCAAGAAAGTCAAGTTAATATAAATCAATGATGAATAGTGATTATGAGAGGTAAAAGTCTATATTTAAAGCGCAGCTTGTTCTGTTGACGAAAGGCAAGTATGAAATTGGGTGTACAGGTACGGACAAAAATAAACATTATTGAAAATCGGTTGACAAAATGGAAATAATACAAAACCTTCAAAACACAAGCTTTAAAGTTCGGTCCGAACTCTTTACAATTCTCACTTTAAAATTTGTTTAGAATTTGGTCACTCAAAATATGTTTATTAAAAGGACCCAAATAATCTTATCAGAAGTCGTAAATACGGATAAACATTTCTTGATTCGTAAACACTACAGTCAAATTTCATGATTTAATCGGATAGATGAAACAAATTGGACAAGTTTTTTTTTCCAAAATGTATGTCCACATATATGCGGTTCAAATTTATATTTCCCTTATGGTTTAGCAATCAGGACTAAGTAGTTGAGCAAGCCCTCTGAGAATACATCATGACAAAAGAAAAGCCAAAAGAATATATATTTGTTTCAACCATTAATTAGTTTAATTGATTTCATTTAAGATTTTCATAAAGGAATCTTTGTTAAGGCAACACAAAACGCAAGAAGTGATAAGAAAATCTAGTTGGTGGTTCTGAATCAATCGTAAAGTTTTATTCATCGTTCTGTGTGACGTAGTTAAAATAAATAGTCCCAATGTGCTCTAAATATTCATACATCTAATTTTAAATAATCTTAAATAAATATCACAATCAAAACTTATACTTGATTCAATTCGAGATCTCCAAATCACGTACGTTTTACCGAAATAAATAGTTTTTAAAAATGAAAAAATAATCTATGAGAACTATTTTTCTTTTGATAACATTTCTTGATTTTCTTCATTGACAAGCGGCAGCGGAGCAGGTTACATAGAACGTGATTTCATTGAATCAAAACTAAATTATTGTGAATATTACAGCAGTTGATACATGAACAGAAATTTCAAAGTATTGATAAATATTTGGATATCTAAATATTTGTTTTGCAACACGTTTGGATTTGAATATTCCATCTAAATCATAAGGAATATTTTCTACCTGAGCCTCAGCAGGGCACTCACGGATATAAAGTTTACAGTGAATTGAATTATAATTTCAAGGCTTATAATGTATAGATCATGACAAATATCCAACGATTGATATATTTACATTTATTATTAGTAAAAGTAAGTATTCAGATAAGGACTGTTTTGGAGGTAAATATACGAAAAACAACTTTCGATTTTGCACCTGCCGATTTGAACTATTTCGCAAGTTGTATCAATGCTGTTTATTTTGCTATGTAAACGTCATTATTTCGGTTATCTATGTAACGGTATAGGATTCGATTCAATTATTTACTACAATATCTATTTTACATTTACAGTTATTTTTAAAATAGAAACAAATAGAGAAATGATCCCACTGTTAACCCCCTGAACGCCATGCTTTATATTCAATTCAATTTGAATCATAGACTTTCTCCCGCATTGATTTCATCCGAAGAAATGGAACTACTTAGGAATTTAATTAACGTCCCGACTTGCTAATGCCCTTTTTTATTTTCGCTAAAATTGAATCTTTGAAGGTCTTTGAAAATGAAAAACAAAATGGCTGCGTTTTGCCACCAATTGAAGCAGACTGCGTTATAGAAATGCTATACAGTAACAATGTTGGAAAATATTTCATGACATAAGAAAATATATGAATGATTATCTGTTATAGTATACGAGGACAATTATTGCTTTAGAACATATGATTTACAATTTTTTTATGTTGTCATTTTTTGCAGGGCCAGCCATGAATTTACAACAACCGGCCTGGATAGTCGAATGGAAACAAAAGTTCAATCGTCAGAGCCCAAGAGGATAGCAAACATTAATTTGTTTTAAAAGGATACATGAGACAATCAAATGGTTATTCTATGACGTGTGAATTTCACAAACAGACAGAAAATGAGTTTTAGCAGCGACGAAGTAAACTTCTTGGTGTATAGATATCTACAAGAATCTGGTAATTTTGAGTGTGTTGTGTATTGCTTGTCCCCAAAATCAAATAAATGACTTTTGATCTGGAGAACCTGATCCAAATATATACAGTCATTTACTTTTTAGAATCGACTATTTGGGCCAAAACGTTTCCGACCATTAAGATGGTCGCGTTTCTTTTCTTTCAGTCAGATAATTTTCTTCAGTCAGATAAGTGAGATCAGTCAAATAATTCACTGAGAATAAAGAAACATATTTTGAATTATTTGACTGAAATTTTAAGGTCAAGGTTACTTCATAATTATTTTGAAGCATTTAGAACAGACTACTATTCAAATTACTTTTTAAAAATGTTAAAATGGTTTAAATTTAAGTCATTTCAGTTAGCCTTCAGTTGACTGAAGTTTTGACTTATCTGACTGAAATGAATTATCTGACTGAGAGAAAAGAAACGCGTTTTTTCCTTAATTCACTAAGTCACTGAAGAAAATTATCTGACTGAGAGAAAAGAAACGCGACCATTATAAAAAAAATCAGCTGCTTCCGGATAAAACCGTTTAGATAGTTTGAAACAGTGCAAAATAAACCATTCTAGTGTGTGCAATAGAATATTTTGTTGTCACAAGATATATCAAATTCAAAAATTTTTATCGGGTTTATCGAATCGGTAACAAACTGCTAGTGATAGAAATGTTAACCCCCTGTCACTGTACATGTACGAGTGCATTGCGATGTCCTTGTTTAGTACCTCCCTAAACTGACGTTCCCCCTATAAAATAAGAACATGAAAGTTTCAGACACGTCGTGCAACACTTTAAGTAGTCTCCCCGAAATCGACGAACACGCTTTGGTGTGGTACATTTAGATTGACGACGTACTTGTAATGATTTATGTTAACAACAGCCAAGGTTTATATTGCTTGCGAACCAATGTGAAACATAGCCACATGCCTGGGTATCTCACATTGGTAAACAATGACGCGTATATTTTTAGGCCCCAACCCCAAAGTTGGGGGCCTATAGAGTTGGGGTGTCCGTCCGTCTGTCCGTCCGTCTGTCCGTCCGTCTGTCCGTCCGTCTGTCCGT
>LQRL01055720.1:10139-25671 GCA_001703475.1 Hydroides elegans
TATTGAGCCTTTGAAAATATTTTTTCCCTCATGTTTATGACATAAGAAACTAACTATTTATCAATATTATCCGTAATATAATGCCTCAAATACGGTTTCTATCATCATACTCGTTTATTTATTTCAAGCATTTCGACGATATTAGACCATATTCAATCTTGACGATGATAAGCGTAAATTCTAATTATATTTTTTTTGATAAATATAATTCAATATCGAATGTTTGTTGCTGCAAATAAATTGCATGTCTAACTTAGCAAACATTTAATTTTTGGATGTAGCACCAAAATGTGAAATATATTTATGATGCGAAAGCGTAATAAAGTCCTCTTTATATCCTCAATATATAAGGGATGATACATCTTACACTGATCCCTATTTATATATGTCACAAGTGTTGCAAGTGAGTATGTGTGTTGTTTGCATATGTGTCTATGCAATCAGGTTATTGCAACCCCTAATTGCAATTCATATTGACACCTAGCATTGATTGATATGTGAGTAACATCGATTAATACAGATGATGTTAACAATTGAGATATTTACATTCACATGTAATTTCATTTTAGATCCATAATTGCAATTACAATACCCCGGCCCTGCACCCACGTAGCAATGCATTTCCTAAGAAAATGAGCCCAAGCGGAACTATATGCTGAAGAAATAAAGGCTGTCGATCATGGATCCCAAATTAACAATTGAATACTTTATAATTATATACATGTATGTATATGGTTGCAATATATTGAGAGTTTAATTCAAACATCACAGGAACGCACAGTTATAGCCTTCCAGTAATTGATATATATATGATTGCAATTTTGTCCAGATATGTATGATTGCAATTTTGTCCAAATGTATGTTGTAAGAATATATTGCTAATTTGATTGACAAAAATACGAAATGTCAAAAGAGATATACCTTATAGATTTTTAAGGCTTCTATCCAAAATCTTTCTTTTACTGAAAAAAAAATCTTATAAATCAGTTATAGTAGGGGGCAAAATAACAAATTTCATGAACAAATATATACTGTAAACATTTCCACGGAAAAAGTTTTAAATTCATATTTAGAAAAGGGCCGAATCGCGAAATTTTAGGGGCCGAATCTTAAAAACGAGGGTCCGAATAGGGGCCGAATAGTCCAGTACTAAGGGGCCGAATTGACTTTTGAGGGGCCGAATAGTCTGCAAAAATTAGGGGCCGAATAGTCCAATAAGGGGCCGAGTTGGTAGGGGCCGAATGTGCGAGGGGCCGAATTGTCCAATGACCTCATCGATACTCCGTTTCAAACGCTAAAAAGGAACAAATTATGAAAAATAAACTACAGTTCAAGGCTTTTTTGTGTACTTTAACGGGATTTGCATTTTTCGGTTGGTTACGCTACAATTGGTTCGTTACGCTACAAACAACTTTTCCAATAAATTTTCGTGTGATAATGTTTGTACTTGAATTCCTGATTTATATATCTACATATCTATGCCAAATCTAGTAATATAATGTTTAATTTTGACCACACCGACTATTCATTTACTTTAACCCACTTGGTTAGTTACGCTACAGAAAATTGACACACCCTGGGTGGCATTGCATAAATTCACATTATTCGGAGATAACAATATCTTCATTTGTAATTTTTGCTTCTTACAACTTTATAATAATGTCCTTAAGTTTAGGCGAGACAACTGGTAAATGATCGTGTTATTAGTTGACAAATGAGTAGCACACGTTTTGAGATGGAAAAGTTGACGAAATCTGTTACATGGCACAATATTACTTAAAATTAAGTTTAATCACCTAAATAAGGAATAAATATGTAATATATGTGTCTAAAATCAAAGGTAAATGGTAAATTAGTAATAATATAAGGTTATTTTCTATAGCAATGCCTCTAAAAAGATAATTTTACGTTTCTGAACATATCGTTAAATCAAAATGACCCACCGTAACATATGTTTTTAGGCATTTTCGCGCTACAAAATAAGCTGTAATTATTTTAATTGTTGGTCGATTTTAACCATTCTTTCAGTCACATATACAGGATGAGCATATCTAACCATCGCAATGACGAATAATACTATAACAAAGTATTTCATACATCAAAAATCCTCGTAACATAGATAAAATTAAAATGTGCACCTGATCATAGAACACCCGAAAGTATTTTTTACACAGTTAGCAATATGGCTAATACGAAAACGTCTTTTTATAAATCGCTGATATTCATTACCAGATTATTTTTGTCGAAAGAATTACTACTGAGCAGTGTAACATTTTCCCTGCTCCTCAGGATTTGTTGTTCTGCTGAATCCTCATTTTTAGATTTGCACTATTTTCAAATGATGCGGACTTTTTTTCACTAAAAATCAACAATATGTGAACAATCGTTCTGAAAGTAAGTTTTGCATACAATCCTTCACCAAAACTCACCAGGTTTGACTTCGGTTTTGTCCACTTCCATGGCAGGAGATGGCTCTGATTTGACACAGGGCGGTTCGGTTTTTGCCGATGACGGTAGGAGTTGTTTTATGCGTTGCAGCGCCAGCATTTGAATGAACACCGGGTTCAACTTGCTGATATCTATATCTAAAGACAAAACAAGTTCGATGAGAAATCTAATATTCATATGGCCTGACTAAATGTGTCCGATTTTTCATGTTTATTCAGTGTGTGAAATTTCATTTATAGATATTGTGTTGGAAAAAGGTAACTTTTAAGCACAAATATTAAAATACAAAACAAACAAGCAGGGTCAGTGAAACTGACGAAGTCCCCCAGCGTCTCAATCCGTGCAAAGGTATTTTAAGTCGCACGGCCGAGTTCCCGGCTTATAACGAAACATACCAATATCCAGGTGCACAACTTCAATATATATTCCTTCGTTGTAAGTTTCATTGTGTTGAAATTCCTCATTTTTTTACCAAGTCGTACGACCCCAATTTTGGTCGCACGACAAAATCAATACCCAGGTGCACAACTTCAATATATTTTCTTTCATTGTGGAAAGTTTCATTCGATTCTGTGCCGTAGTTGTGGAGTTCGGTCGCGAAATAGCAAACTCCAAATTGTGTTGAAATTCCTCATTTTTGACCAAGTCGTACGACCCTAATTTTGGTCGCACGACGAAACCAATACCCAGGTGCATAACTTCAATATGTATTCTTTCATTGTAGAATGTTTGATTCGATTCTGCGCAGTAGTTTTGGAGTTCCGTCGCGGAATAGAAACCCACCTGAAAAGTGGACAGATAGACAGGCGGACGGACGGACAGACAGACAGACGGACTCGGGTCTAATAGTCCCCCGCTACCGCGCTACGCGGCGGGCGGGGACTAACAAATAAAACTATTCCATACAAGATACTAGACAATAACTTACCTTCTAATTGAAGTGTAGAGTTACCAGATTCTGATTTCCCTGAGGTCAGCAACTCTTTGTTCACTACAAAGTAAATAACACCAAAATGACCAGATAGCAACAAACATTCTTAACATTTATTTTATTTTGTTATTTTTTTTTCCGAACTCTTCTTGAAATGATGGACATCTCAGAGAAAGCCAGTTTTATTCTTATCTCAATAGTCCTATATTTTTGCACGATATATTTATTCTTAAAATGAGAGCTAAAATATGCATGTACAGGAAATTATCAAACAAATTCTATGTATACGTACACATGGCTAAAGTTGTGCTGCTACCCGGTTCTTCTTCACTGAGATCCTCTACATTTACCCCTAATGACCCTTCGCTGCCCTTGACCTTTGACTCCTCGCCCACTTTAACCTCTGACCCCTCCTCGGTTACAACCGAAATATGGTCAGTGGGTGACCGTCTACCCTTAAGACGTCGGTCGCACTCTGATTCCGGTGAGGATTCAAACGAATGAGTCGTTTCACCGTTCATGAGTTTAGAGTCCACGGGGGACTTACAGTATGAGTCTGATCTCTCATGATTGCTATTTGACTTTTGGTCTCCCACCGTGATCGGTGAAGAAGATGACTGAGATTTCACCACTCGTTGTGACTCGTTGTTGCTTAAATGCGGAGTTTTATCGTTATCCAATGCACTCGATACGTTATTGACTTTTAACAGTTTGGACGCTGACAAAGACGTATCTGAGTCACTATCCATTGCATCCACGTGGTTTTGTTGTGCATTTGAGGCGTGCTGCAGTTTCGATGACGAAGTACAGTTTTGTTCTGCTTGCCTGTTATTTTTGGTCCATGCTGCCGTGATATTATTCGTTGCGTTTTGCGTACCCTCCTCTCCTTCCCCTTGCTCACAGTTTATCCGCGCATGCGCATTCGTGCATTCCGAAGTATCCATCGCTTCTTCTCGTGACGAAGGCCCATTTAGTACAGTTCGGGACTTCAAGTCAGCAGCGTCTTTTAATTTGTTCACTTTCACATTATTTACATGCGGCTCAACGTTATCCTGTGTCTTTTCAGGCTTGGAATTCGAGTTGATATCCTGCTTGACAACGGGTGTCACCGAGGCAGTGGGTTTGGTTGCAAAGGAAGTGGTAGTAGTGGTTAGATTGGTTGCTTGGCTGAATGTTTGAGTAGTTGCTAGGCTTGAGGCTATGGTGGCAGTAGTTGTATCCATGGTGACGGTGCCAGAATCGTTGTTAGCTGAGCTGCTCGTTGTTGCATAGCGACCGGTTGTTAAATGTTTTGCGATGTCAGATTGCAGCCCGATTACACTTTTCAACCACTGGAAATATTTGAAATAAATTGAATAAAATAACAATTTAAGGATTCATATGACATGTAACAACCCGAACGTGTTATGCCAAAACGCTAACTCAGAGTTCTCTTTGAGTGATACAATGAAAATACCTGTATGATATTCAAATACATGTAAAATATTTCAATAAAAGTTATAAGATGTTTTTTTTTTTATGAAATGTTACAATTCAATTTCAAATGATATTTACCAGATCTTGTTCCTCTTCTGAACTGTGTCTTTGACTCGTTGTTTCCAAGGAAGACGGTGGTTGTCTTGGCAACATTGGTGGCGGACATGCGTACTGATATTTAATGGCATCCGGTACCTAATAAGAACGAAATCACAATGCGAATCAATTTGAAGTGTTTCATCTAAGTCATGAAATTAAGCACGATTGTTTTAATCATTTACTTCGAAAAGACAAACCTATCCACATTCCTAACTTATTCTGCTGCAATTTTCTCTTCATATTTGCTGATGTTTAATGTATGAAATTTATTGGATATTGAATAATTTTCTCGCATTTGAACTTTATCTTTTTTTTTTTTGAATTGAAAATAGTCTTTTCTTAAGTTTGTATTTTCCAATCAAAACCGACCTTGATCGTGCGCTTGCGCCGATGCTTGACCTTGTAGCGGAAGGGCGGGTTCTTCCGGTGAATTTGCTTCAGGAAATTAATCTTAACCGTATGCTGGTTTACGTCGCCCGTGTACTTGTCCCACAGCTTGACGCGCTCGGACAGCTTGGTCGACTTGAGCAGTTTATCGTCCTTTTGGTTAAATGGAAAAGTACATAATGGTCTGTTCTTATATCTAATTTTTTTACCGTATATATTTTTAAACACTTTACAATGGATTAACACTATTTTTAATAATCGCTGACAAATCTTTCGATTTTTTTTCTTCACTTTCTAAAATTAACCTTTAATTACGTTATTACAGCCATAAACAGTTGGTAGAAATCACTATACGCATAAGATAGTAATTTTAGACAACAAAGAAAGACACAGGCACAATTCTTAGTCCTTACCAATGTGTGCTGGCAGTGGTTCGGACACATCCATCGACCCTGGGGCATGGTGGTCAACGGAGGATTGAGGCAATCCAGGTGGTAGAGCAGTGGGCAGTAATCACATTGCAGAAGTGGCGCCCTGCGACAGCTCCTGAAATGAATAGTGACAGCTCCATGTAGGTTGATTTAACAAGCGATTAGATTGAAGACAAGTCTCAATGACCTTTATTAATTGGTCTTCCACCATCGATGGCTGATAAGTCATCAAACATTCGTTTTATTTCAAAGAATGATAATGATTAGGGTTTTCAATATCAGAAAACCTTACACCACCGTACTTTTATCACAGAACTCATTCTAGTTTCTCGTGTCTTTGTTATGGCAATTGGGCTTTTATATGACAATAATTTCAGTAATCTTTTCGGATACTGACTTGTTGCAGACGTAGCACAGCTTTGCAGGTAGCGGTACAAGCCCGTTGTCCAGAACATGCGGCAACTTTTTGGGAATAACTGTCTTCTTTTGTTCTTTTACCAACCACCATTGCGTCTTGCTAGTTCCTGTTAAACAGTTGCAATGATAGAGTAACATAAATATTTCGTGAAACTTTTTTTGTGCGTGTTCATTTCGTGAAAATGTTTGGTGCATGTTCATTTATTTCATTCTATTTGTTTAAATCTGGTCATATTCGTTCTCATTTTTTTGTTCCTCACTTCTCAGTCATTCATTATCTTTTGATTAAAACTTAAGAATTCATGGAGATAAATCTACCTGGCAGCGGTACATGGCATTCAAGGTGTTTCTCAAGCTCAAACTGCTTGGGGTTCATGATGCGAGCGGCCCGGGCCAATAACTGCAGAGGATGCTCATCCTCGTTCTTCTCCAACTCACCAAACACCTCGAAGTCATTCATCAGGGGTACGGGAGAGGCGCGCCGTGAACTGAAATATCATGAATATATATTATAAATTGCACATCGTAGTAATTGTTCAATCATTAATGTTATGCGTGCAATTTTAAAGTGACTTTTCAGAATGTTTTGTTAAACTGAGGAAACTACATCCATATCAAAATTTGTATTTCAATATCTTACCTTTTTCGTGACGCCTGAGTATCACTGGCGCGACTTCGAACACTACATACACTCGAAGCATCATCGTCAATAAGAGAAGCAGAAGACGATGACATTGGTATTGGTATGATAGCATCCTGATTACGCGGTGGTGGCCGATGTTTGCAGCGGTGGCACATCCATTCCCCTTTAAAATCACACCAGTCATCTTATACCTCGTTGGCAACATTTTCACCTTGCCCAAATTTTATTTTTGAAAGGGCCCTGGTGCTTTAGTTCATATCGATCATGAGCTTCGCTTTTCGCCCCTTCCCACAAACAACATTCTTTTATATATTCTATTTGGACGAACAGCTTAAGTCTTACAATTTCTTATATTTTATGGAGACATTGCAATATTTAAAACATATTTACCTAATGGTACATCTTCGTCATCCAAAGGAGGGTCATGACATTCAATGTGAAATGAAGATGTGCACTTGTCACAGCATAATAGATCACCACCTTCCCCACAACTGTCACAGTAATCATGATTGTGTGGCTTGCCTGGTTTGCGATAATAAGCGCGATCGCCACGCTTACGCTTTTTACTGGGTTCATCGCTTTGTGGAGGTGCAGTTAAACGCTCAATTTCCTAAACAAACGCATGATAGGTTTATACACATGTTAGGTTTACCAATCTTTCATTTTCTTAATTTCCTCTTATATTCGAGTTGTTTCAAAGCCAACATATCGGGGCTAAAGAAACAATAATCAAATTCAAAAGTTCAAATCGTATCTTAATTTTACTTTCTGAACCCAGAAGATAAAAAAAAAATGATATACTGAATGAAAAGGTTCATTATTCAGTTGATTTTCAAGCAAGGATGAGTCTTGAAGATTCAAGAACATTCAAATGTTTTCAGTCTTTTAGTATGATTCAATTAATATATCTAAAACTTTTCTGTCTTTTCCCACCCATTTTGGCTAATTTAATGCTTTGCCTTATTAAACCAAGCGGTCATTTTGATTACGAGAATAAAATGCATCAAAATATAATAACGTGTCATTCGAGTAAATCAATGGCAACGAAAATGAGTAAGACGAATATTTGACTACTGAATAATGAACTACATAAAATCAAAACTTTAAATCATGTATATCGTACCATTTTATGCTTTTTGAACTAAACTGGGACATTGAATAAAACCATGTGGTCGCTCGGCACATATTTTGACTAATTGATGCTTTTTATGGCTTTAAAACTTTCATTAATTTCCACTTTTTGGCCCAAGCATACAGGGTAATTATTTAGGCCAAACCATGACTACGTATGGTACACTATTGTGGTGAAATCACTTATCAATATCGTTTCAAGATGGCAGACATTTGCATTGTGTCAGAAAAATACATCTCGATCATAAAAAAAAACTTACCTCCATCAAACCACCACTTGTGTCAAGATCATATTCAGCCATTATGTTCTATATTACACTACAAACTTTATATTTGTATCTAAAAAGTCAAACAGCAGTTGCCGATACCAAATTTTCCACTGATAATTTTCGACCAAAAGCCGACTGAAGTTCTGTCAAGAGTTCCCTTTTTTCCAGTGTGAATAAGGTTTAAACTTGGATATAAAATAATCCAAAATATGAATGACGGTCAAATTGTCAGATAGTGTAGGTTAATATATTTTACATAATATATTTTAATACTACAAAATGCGGATGTTTCATTAAAATATAATATTGAGAAAACTAATCTCTGGACTGATACATGAAAGAGCCATCATCTTGGCGCAAATGTCGGTCAAAACAATGCATTTTGGGACAGCAAGTGCCCTAACTTCAGCCAATCAACAAACCCGTTTCATGTTGCCGTGAATAGGCTAGCGAGGGATATACTCGTTATTTGATCGAGAAAAGGATATGAGTGATAGAAAGCTATTTAATTTCTTTCTTTGGAACTTTGGAATGTAGAGAAATGCAAAGGGTGTATCCTCAATATATCTTTTATTTGTCCATAATTCGTTAAAATGACAAACATAAAAGTAAAATCGAATGTTAGGCATTTCAAAAATCAAACATGGATTATATAAATGCTAACAATATAGTGATATTATAATCAATCCAGTAATGTTGTGCAATTAATTGGCTTAACAAAATACGAAAATACAATGTGAAATCGTGCATGTCTAGATGAAGAAATGATATTGGTTTATATATACATCGTCTAAGCACTTCTCAAAAACATCATTAGAGCAAGTGTGACACATACTTCAAACATTTGAAAACATATATTTAAACAATAATATGTTAATTCTGCGTAAACATTTGTATGTGTGTATCAATTAAGTTGTGTATGTAACTTACAGGTAACTATCACATTGTTTACACCAAATAAGGACATAAATATAATCTTTTCTCATCCAAAAGTTGTTTTACAATTATACACTTATTTGATGTAACTACAAGACGTAACAACAACAAACAAACATAAAATCATATTGAATTTTAGAGTAGAGTTATATCCAGTCTACTTAAAGGTTAAGATTACCTTCACTATGGCGTGCTAAATCCGTTTTTCAGCATTTTTCAATAACTAACTATCTAAATGCTACCTCAATGTGAAAAATAGTATTTTACTAGATAGATCATTATAAAGTGACCCCACACATAAACTTTATAAGTTTTATTCAATACATGACTAAGAAAATCAAACTACAGTGTGGACCTATGTCAAATATACGCATTAATTATGGTCCCAGATTTTATCGATTATCAATTAAACTAATATGACATTCGCATACATCCCTTTGTCAAATATCCTTGTCCTTTTAGGTCGTAAATAAGATTTTTTGTCACAAGTTGGTTTAATTTGATTCATTTTCTTTCAAGCATAATACAACTTTATAAGCCATGAAGAAAAATCCCAAAATATATGATAGCACAACACTGTTAGCAAGAATGTATACCATTCCATTTTTCATGCACCTAAAAACATTAAATTGATTTGTTTCTATACTAATTTGCTCGAAACAGAGTCGATTCGTTTATATATTTAATGTAATGAAATTATTTTCATGAAAAAATAATAAGCAAGTGTCATATTTAATTTATTATGCAAAATCCAAAAAGAAAGATTCCCAGCAGAATATATATTTCACACAATCAATCAATTACAAATTAAAAATGAATTTTATTTTTAAATATATTCAGTGGTATATGTTGTAAGATTCATCATCAAATGCAAACCTTGTTTCGAGATATATGATTCGAGGTTGGGCTCATATATTATCTCATAAATAATCTCATAGATCATGTGTATTTTTTATATATTTCAGATTGTCACTCAAACCTTAGAGTGTTTGATTTTTATTCATGTGCATAATGTGGTCATAAAGTAGTATAACTATCATATTTACAAATATTTCATGCCACTAACACTTCAAAATCGAATAGAAGTATACTCTGATAGCCATGTTAAGCAAGATGATAAACTGATATCAACAAATATATCATTTACCTAAAATCCAAAATAAAATTAAAGTCTGTTGGCGGTTGTAAATTCTTGCAGCTCACACCAAACACATCATTATCATAAAACAAGCTAATCAGCATAAGAAACAACAGATGATGTCATATAAATAAATAACTTTAACACTACAATCCACTCACTCTCATTGCGGGATTGTTTACTGGTATATTATCAACGACTTAAATCATGTTTATTTATAGCTCCTGTTGTGTGAGTGTGTTTGTGCTACTGCTATATGGCAATGTCGAAATCTGACTCAGTCCGTATTGCACTGGTCAGCAGTTAAATTGCTGTGTTCTCGTTCATTATCATCAATAACAAGCAAAAAAGCAACACACATAGCGTTATTCTTCTATAGTTTAATAGTAAAAATAACAATGTTCTCTTTAAGTATCGCCTAAAGCTCATGGATGTTACACGAAAATGTGACGAAATGTGGTGAAATCAGACGGATTTGCCCGAAATCCAGGAAAGACTAAAAAAACTAACAGAAACCACTAACGTGGCTTCTGTTGTTAAAAAAACATTTACCAAAACATATGTTTAGATCTACTTACATCAACAAATATATACTTTAATTTGTGGGGTTACTCTATGGGTTTAAAGGTAATCATACAATCTAACAAGAATATACAAACATTATGTCGTACAAATCATCTCTCAAGTGAAATACAAACAACTTGTAACATTAAAGGAGGATAAAGCTTTTAATAATTTTCGATTGTATAAGTATCTATTTGCTGGATGCTATTGTGAAGGGGACTGTATTTATATATATGATTAACAAGCTTGTCAATCAATTAAATATATATTGAATAAATTGTGTTGTAAGCTCAATCGGCTTTGAACAAGTATATAAATATATAGTTTAAAACCAACACCGTAATCTTTGCAATTGTATGTTTTGAACAAGATAAATTATTAAATATTATTATATCAATCATCCTTTCGTTGGATTTAGTGTGAATATTGTTCATCAATTTTTTAAAACTCATGTATCCATATCATCGATCATTTCGGCAAATTTACGAGCACTGCCTCAACTGCCATGATACTTAACCGGAAGCGATTGTGAACTGGTTATAAATTAATTTCCTAGTGTTGAAACGCACACATGTTTCAAACAAAGTCATCATAGTTAACACATTCGGTTTATATGCTATAAGGGAAAGGCCAGGAATTAGCGACTCAAAGTTTTAGTGAATTTAGAGATCCGATATTGACATTATGAAGCAAATATTGGAAAAGTGTAACATATGTGGATCTCAGGGTTTGTTCTCAAATTCAGACAAGCACTTCAAATTTCGGAAAAATTGTAATTCGAGGAGAGAAAGTTATTCATATTTATTCTAATTTATTTCAAAACAAACTTAGCAAATGTGAACCAACTATGTCACTTATTATACAATCATTTATACAATTTTGCTTTAATTCGCAAATAACAAGATAAATCAGTATCTTTCGCTACAATACAAAAATAAAGACACAGTATCGCGAGACAAATTTCAAAATAAGAGGTGAGCTTCATTCGATATATAAGCAGGTTCACAACGGCAGCCAGTTTATCAGTGCGGCTTCCCACAATTCATTACTTAAGCGAAACTAATCGTGAAGTTTAAAATATAAGACAAATAACTAATCCTGAAATGCTTGAAAATTATAAATGCGTTATCATAAGCACGTTCGGATAGTGACTTTTATTTGAAAATGATATCCTAAACACCATATAAACCATTGACTTTTCAAACAGCTAATTCGAGACATATAGTTCTTAAACATGACATTTTTTTTTCAAATCAGTGAGTACCGAAGTATTCTCAAAAGCTTAACTTTAAGTTACATTAGCTTATTTTTCAGTCAATGAAATAGAATGTAACATTATATGAAGGAGTTGCTAATACTTAACATGTCCTTATTCTTATGGCTATCACATTTCCCCAAACTAATCATTTCAATACAAACTGCGCAACAAATCAATTAGACCGTATGTTATATCAATAGTAACCCGTTTAGCAGCCCCATTATTGCGATAGTTTTAGATCTTACACCTAAAAGTCTATCAAATAACATGTAAACACATTTTATCGCACAGTTTACAAACTTGTATTCGAAACGGCTGTAAATAAATAAATATGGCAACACTTTTTTTAAACGCTATTACTCACTTTTCAGCAAGGCTTTGTACGAGGCCAATATCACATTTTATTTTAAAAAAATGGGTTTCACAAGTTTATCACAACCAATATGATAACATAAAGCTGCTACTGATATTATGCATAGAGCACTGTATCTATATAAATCTAATAGCTTTCTTATCTTATATATCATATATCTAAGCAGTATCTGATTTTATTTTCAATTTTATCCAATCAAACATCACGTATCCGTAACCCGGATCCCTTCATAACACGAGAATTTTACAAGCACATGTAAATTCAACAGTCTATATCTGGTTTATCCTGCTGCCTATAGGCCTATGCTAAGCGCCCACGCTTCGTTGATTTCAGAGATGAGAGATGACTCGCTGTTAAAAACTGACTTCATCGCAGCAGTAATGATTCTTACAACTTAAATAGTAGCACTTTAAGACGTAAGAATGATACCGCGTTATGAGGAGATTCAGAAAGTAAGATAATTTTATGAATAAATGCATACAGACTTATCCATGAAGCGACCACCATATACATTAAGGTACCAAATACTAACTTATCCCCCTTATTGATGCAGAGTTGTTAACAGGGAGCGGCTGTTATTTCTGAAATAATTCATGTTGCTGCGCCGCTGGAGGCCAGACCCCGTAATAGTGGTCTTCTAAGTGCTGGTGTAGCATCTTTTTAACCTGAAACGGAACAACAATCAGTTTGAATTGTATCAAAGTATTTAGAAAAGAAAGATATCACATATGAGTGATATGGTAATTTAGAATGTATAATACTAATTTATTGTTAGACCAAAGGTTCCCCGAAAATATCTTAATGTAATTATTTATAATAGTTGTAGCATACTCAACGTTTACAGATATCCACATAGGGCCGGTTGGTCAAATATCACAGAGCAATCTCTGGTTATAAAACGCTCTCAACATTGATGAATTGTGTATGCGCTGGTCAAACTGTTAAGAGTTATATGAGCTAAATTTTATGGATAAGAACTTGAATTGTCAACAATTTCGAAAACAATTTTATCACTTACCTAATATATATTTTAATTATGTTTCATTAAAAGAATTCATATACGTAAGAAATTGACAATCTGAAATTCAGCGCTCATATTATGTTTATTTGATATGATATATTTCATGGCTACCTTGTACCTGTTGATAGTTATCCGCCATATGCTTGGCCTGGTAATAGGTCTGTGCTTGATCAGCCAACTGAGGCATGCCGGCTGTCTTGCAGAAATTGCGGAATCGAAACATAAAGATCATATTTTAAACCATCCTTTTTTAAACAACCATACGTCCACATATCCCATTACCTGTTGATAGTTATCCGCCATATGCTTGGCCTGGTAATAGGTCTGTGCCTGGTCAGCCAACTGAGACATGCCGGCTGTTTTGCAGAGATTGCGGAATCGAAACATAAAGATAATATTTTAAACCATCCTATTTTACACCATCATTTCTTCGTCCTATCTCATTACCTGTTGATAATTGTCTGCCATGTGCTTTGCCTGGTAATACGTCTGTGCTTGATCAGCCAACTGAGGCATGCCGGCCGTTTTGCAGAGATTGCGGAATCGGAACATAAATACCATATTTTAAAAACCATTCAATTTAAAACCACCCCATCTCCGTCATATCCCATTACCTGTTGATAGTTGTCTGCCATATGCTTGGCCTGGTAATAGGTCTGTGCTTGATCAGCCAACTGAGGCATGCCGGCTGTCTTGCAGAAATTGCGGAATCGAAACATAAAGATCATATTTTAAACCATCCTTTTTTAAACAACCATACGTCCACATATCCCATTACCTGTTGATAGTTATCCGCCATATGCTTGGCCTGGTAATAGGTCTGTGCCTGGTCAGCCAACTGAGACATGCCGGCTGTTTTGCAGAGATTGCGGAATCGAAACATAAAGATAATATTTTAAACCATCCTATTTTACACCATCATTTCTTCGTCCTATCTCATTACCTGTTGATAATTGTCTGCCATGTGCTTTGCCTGGTAATACGTCTGTGCTTGGTCAGCCAACTGGGACATGCCGGCTGTTTTGCAGAGATTGCGGAATCGAAACATAAACGCCGCTTTGCAGAGGCGACTGTGCAGGGCGTCGCATGTCTTGAAGGGAGATCTGTAATAGAGTTAAAGTTGAGTTGTGGTCTACACTTTATATTATGTGGCACATGTATAAGTCAATATCTAAAACGCTAATAGTTCAACTTTTCTGATTGAATCCTTTTTGATAAGAAACATATCCAATGTCTTGCCGTTTTTGTGCAAGATGTAAAAGATTGAATGTGTAATATAAGAATTGATTGTGCAAATTACCTGGAGTCTTAACGGACACCTGGACGGACAAACAGACAAGCTGAAAGCTATAACCCACTTCTTCTACGAGGGATAATGAGGTGACAAGAAAAACACATCTCATAGTTTGGAGAGAGATCTGAAAATGTGGCGCTTAAATAAACGTTTTTACCTGCAACTATGGTTGTTTTAATCTCATTCCACATACATATAAGTATACAACTTTTAGACACGATAATAAAATAAAAACCTACTTGTTATCCATCAATTAACTTAAGTAAACATTAATGATTAGAAACAAATCCGCTTCCGTATATATTCAAAACTAAAAATGATCGCTTTTCTTACTTGTGAATGGCCTTGCCGCTCTGTGCACTGATAATCTCGGACGCCCCATCGGCTGCGCACCAATTAATACTATGTTGAGGAAAAGTGTCTGGCAAATCATCCATTCTATACAGCGACACACGACCCACAAATGGATGTCGCAGCTGAAAGGCGCCCAGGCCCTGGTCGAGTAGATGGTCGCTGAGAGTGTCCTCTACGCGGCAACAGAGAGCGCGCACTAGGTGACCGTGGTCGAATAGGTCGCCTGTCAAAATAGAGGAAAGGGAGAATCAATATATTGGGGTGAGAGTGTCCTCTACGCGGCAACAGAGGGCGCGCACTAGGTGACCGTGGTCGAATAGGTCGCCTTTCAATATGAAGGGAAAGGGAGAATCAATATATTG
>LQRL01055740.1:0-10504 GCA_001703475.1 Hydroides elegans
TGAGCTCGTGCTTATAAAAGCATATTTTCTTTAATTTATATACTGAGGATACTTTTGCCAACTGGTCTCGTCAGTTCAAGACATGTCTTCAGAAAGAAGTAAGTGATGATGCAAAATGTTACTCTGTTTTTCTTTCATCGCATGATCTTGTTTATTTGCAAAATAGTTCGTTATTTACAAAGTTAATTTTAGTTAAAACTGACCATCCTGCATATACGCATTGTTGAAGTTCACGGGGGATCCAAGGTCACTGACCTTCTAGTTATTGTAGTAGTAGTAGTAGTAGTAGTAGTAATAGTACATGTAATAGAAGTGTGAATTTTCCATCAATATAAGACTAATCCAGTATTTATGTAAATTTGTAAACAAAAATATATTTTTCATTTCAAATGTCAAGGCCACCGATTCAGCCAATGACGTCGTTGACCTGGCTGACCTCATGACCCAACGCTTGACCCAGATCCAGGACAGAGACTCAGATATCGATCCGTGCCACCATGCCAGGTTCACGAAACTCGATTCCATGTTGAAAAAACCTCTCACTAACGGTAAGAATTTGTTTTTGTTTTTATTTGCATTTTTAACTCATATATCACAAATTGTAAGAATTGGTTTTTACCTGCCTCTCGAATCGTACGCAACAGTATACAATGACGTTGATAAGGCTTGTTGCGAATTATAGTATGAAGGTGTGAATGCTGTCTTTAATTTGTCGCATAGAGTGTACATCCCACTTTATCAAGTAATCTATTTTGAACAAAATATTATGATAGTTACCTTTTCAAAACATGAAGGCATTTTGAAATATGTATAGACCAAAGACCTAAGTTTATGATAAAATAAATCGGTGATGATATTTATAAGTAGCTAATCATTTCAAGTTGGAACTTATATTTAAAGCTAAATTTTATTTTTATAATTTAGGTACAAATCACGTTGTCAATGGGGACGCAGATGACGATTTACAATTGACCGAAGCAGAAATCAACACAAAGTGAGCTATTGTGCAAGCTATTATGTTTGGTAAATCAAAACAATAAAAGAACAGAAACTCTGCTAATATATCGCATGATTTATTGCAGGCTTATTTACAACACGTAGTTTGGGCTCGCGCTAGACGTTTGCATCTTCGCAAAATGCGAACTAGTTTCGAGAAATGCAAAAACAGATTTGAGGTTTTCGCAACATTTGCGAAGCAATATTTGGCAGAAAGTATTCGCTACAATTTTGAACTTTGCGAAAGAAAATCCAAAATGAGAAAGAAAAATGTTACGCTTTTGCAACTTTTAAGAAAGGAGATTTAAGCCTAGCGCGAGCCTAGGCAGTTAATGCACCGAAACGTGTTAAGCATAGATTTCATTTATGTTCTCTATTTCCTGATTCTAATCACTCAATTAGAGCCCGATTTCTTCAATATCAGTGTCTGCAATATTCTTAAATTGTTTATCAGGTGACCATTATACATTTGCAGGTGCCCAGTAACAGGTGCTCAGATGGAAGTTCCGGTCACCAACACAGTGTGTGGTCATCTCTACGACCAACGAGGAGTTCGACAACTTATAAAGCAACGAAAGGGCAAAGCCAGGTAAACTCGTGCAGAGGGAAAATGCTCAGACAACTCATGCATAAAAATTATAACATTAACTGAACATATCATATGTATATCATTAATTGAATCCGAGTTATGTTCATATATCAATGAAATGCGATGGCTACTGAGACTAAAAAAAATAAACTAATTAAATAACTAATATGAATATATGTATACTTAAGTACAAAACAATGTGTCAATGTAGCCTACAGAAGAACCTTTTTGAATAAACATTTCGATGTTCAATTGAACTTTATAACGTTAATCAAGTATCAATGCAACCATCAGATTACTTATTTTGAATGTGTTTACTTCTTTTACCAAATCGATCCGTAATTAGCGGGAGTGCTCTTTATAGCAGGCCGAGTTTGTCAAGATGAAATTTAATCGAATATTAATTGATTATATTTTTGATTGACAGGTGTCCAGTGGTGGGCTGTGGCAACACTACACCAATCACAGAAGCGCATTTACGTGAAGATAAAGAAATGAAGAGATTGATTGATCGCAAGCAAAGAAAGGGCAAAAAGAAGTGAAATCGAGCGGGTTGAAAAGTTTGTTTGAAGACAGATGGGGGGACATAGCAGATTGATGTGATATTGTAGAACCACAAAGTGTGCAGTTACAAAGTGGTTGTCAAAAAAGAAGATCAAACGAAGAAAGATAAAAGCCCATATGCAAGTTATGATGGTTAAAGAAGAGTCCTATGGTTCATCAGAGGAAGAAAAAGATTACGTGTGCATAAAGTATACATCCAGATAAATAGAACCTCTTTAAACATGGCAATTTCTGATTGTAATTCAGTTCAACTAAAATGTCGGGTACTTTTGATTAGGAAGACTCTAATTAAAGCAAAAAATATTTAACCCAGTTTATTGAAGGTCATATCGACTTCGATACTATTATTACCAAGTGTGTTCAACTGTAACTTTGCATTTATGTTTGTGTTTGTAAATATGTATTTATTTTTACTTAGTATTGCCCTTCCATAGTGTTGTATTCAGTATAAAAGGTTTATAAAATACTGTTATCT
This sequence comes from Hydroides elegans, assembly GCA_001703475.1. Taxonomy (NCBI): domain Eukaryota; kingdom Metazoa; phylum Annelida; class Polychaeta; order Sabellida; family Serpulidae; genus Hydroides; species Hydroides elegans. The sequence continues at coordinate 2,625 of LQRL01055740.1, forward strand.
GCATTTGCTTATATTTAAGTGATAATAGCATATCAAACTAATGAGGCTTCTAGTATTATTATTGCATTATTTTGATATGCGAGATATGTTTCCTATAACTCTATGCGGTCGATATTTACAGCACGATATAGCGCTCGATATTCAAGTACTTTCTGTTATGAGAGAATGTATGGGGTTTAGATATATGAAAGATGAGTAATGTCTTTGACCAGACAACATTTTGGTTAACATTTGAACAAAAAAATATTGAAATAATGAATTTGTTCAATCCCTTTGTGTAATATTTATTTAATAAGGCTATAGTATAATGAAAAAGTATATTGATTAGGCTTTGTTTAATTTTCCAAATATTATAGCCCACTGTTGGTCGATTATTTCATTGTTCAAAGTTTAACCTTATTTTGTTTTTCTTTTGCAGAGTATATGCTGTTGATGTTTATTAAGTCATTTGATAAGTCATTTAAGACATTGTTTCTTAACGGATTCATTCAAAAGTAAAACAATTATTTGGTAGTTAAGATAAGTGCTTTGTGAATCATGTGTAAACATGTAATTTGGCAGTTATTTCTGTATAGAAATTTAAAAATAACAATAAGGCTACAACGATTCATATTGTGGTACTGCTTGTTTCATGACTCGTGGAACAATATATTTTTCAAAATATATTTAATAAAAGATAAACTTATGTATAAAATCTTCTTTATTGAATGAGTATCTTCGTAAACATTTGATTTAATATAACAAAATTATCTTAGTTTTTCCTATGGTCGTATACATTGATTATTTTTACATTAAAAAATACATGTATCGCATTTAATAAGGTATAATAAGGGTAAACTGATATGTCAGTAAAATATATCACAGATACCAAACAAATTAAGGCTTTCATGCATTCAAATCTTGCCATTTCTCTAATAAATGCCAGCTGCTTTTAATCTTTGGAAGAACAGATCTTTTGCAAACTCGTAGAGTTCAGAATCAACATAATTGGCACTTTTAATGGCAGATAAATCTGCATCATCAAATTGAACACAGGACGCATGATTTTGTTTACTTTGAACCAATTGCACATCCCCAAGCCGGTGAAGTCCAAATGTCTTTTGGAACAATTCCTGAGATTCCCTTTGATATTCAACCAGTCCAAAAAATGCCAGTTGTTTGAGATTATTTTTGGCGCTCTCCAACAGTTTCCCCGCTGTTTCCAACTGTGAGATACCTCTGATGACGTCACAATTATTATTTATGACGTCATAATTACCAAGCATGTGCACTTGTCTGTTATTGGCGGGATTTTCAGGACACGCGATGAAATTATCCAATGACTGTGTTTTCCAACGCTGCAGCAAAATGGTGGCTTTTATGTCTTCAATTTCTTTCTGTGAACGACTTCCTTCCTGAGAATGAAAATATGAATCGATATTTGATTAATGAATTACCAAGAGATGTGAAAGAAGAAAATTGACAAATTAAAAACAAGAATGATTTTGACTCTCAGACGATGTATTCATAATTGGCGTGGAAACTACTGATCAAACATTATAATTGTATGCTCGGCATAGAAAAAATCTATATTTTGAAACGCATATACTAATGTCTTAGTACTAATGTCCTTACTTTATGCATTAAACTTACCATGCGCCTGGCCGAATACATAAGCCCCCTCTCGCGGCCAAAAAACGTACTATCCAAATGCACATTTTCACCCAAAATGCATTGCGGCACCTGTTGCACAGTGACACTTTCACACATTTCTACATATGTTTTCCCTGTACAAATATATCCTTGTTTATATATTTAACTTACCATGCGCCTTGCAGAATACATAAGCCCTCTCTCGCGGCCCAAAAAGGCACTATCAAACTGCGCATCTCCCAGAATGCATTGTGGCACCTGTTGCGCAGTCGCACTTTCACATTCTGCGCATGTGCAATGAACACGTGACACGTGCCAGGGTTCACCCGAGTGCACGTGTTGCCATTCGCCTGTTTTCAATGGAAATGTTGTAATTTCATAAATCATGTATTTTCTTTAACCATCGAGCCGTTTAACTATTTTTGAAACATAGAATAATTTAACGATTGAAATATAGAACTTAATCATGATATACTTTAGTCTGACTTCTTAACTATCGGACACCACGACGTCTTCTTACAATAGTAGCATCCATTTGAAATATTTGTTAGTCAGTAACAATAATAAGACTGTTAAAAATTATACTTAAACACTAGATTTCAATCTCGTTTATTACACAACTACTTACTCATGAATCTGCTAACCGGATCGCGCAACATGGTCACCACGAGGGCGCGTTTGTTTGTGTCCGATTCCACTACGCATTTCTGGAGCGTGCCGTAGTCCATGTGTCGCGCACACGAATCTGCGTTTCGCACGCTACTGTCTTGGGACCATAAGGCTGGATAAATATGAACTATTTGCGCTTAAGGTTTCAGCGATTTGTGAAATGCGACTGTGAACTCATGTTCCCACTAGATTTATTGTTTTGAAATAATTATTGTAGCGTTTAGTTCAGACTGGTGTATGGTTGATAGGACCAAATTTACCAAAAATAGGACCAAAACGTGACTAACTGTAATTTTGACTTCTAGTTTTATTAGATTACAAATCTATCTACTACATTTTACAAAACAAAGAGCACCCGATGGCCCCAACCATTCATGATTTTCATGAGAAAAAATCCTTCAAAGTGTTCCCTTACCTGTGTCTGTTGGCACTGCAGCCGCTACAAATCGCACGAAATTCGCACCGCTGGTTCCCTGTATATGCAGCATCACCAGACTGTCCCTTTGCGGATTGAACGCATAGCTGTGAACCAGCTCATCGCGACTGAACACGTGGTTATTGACGTGATTTGAAATATCACGTGACGCGGTTTCAAGGTCACCTGGCTGGATTGGACACATGGGACGGTTGACCTTGGCGAAGAGCGTTTCCACTGTTATTGGAGAGAAAGCAATACGCTGATAAGCACTTCATTTATAAATATTCTTTCCCAAAATAAAAGAATATATATTTAAAACAATCTGATCTCAATTTTACCTAGAAGAATCATTCTTTTTTTCTTCTCGTCAAATCATTTGCGGGTAAAAAATATAATAACAAATAAGTGTTCAAATGAGATACAACAGTTTTGTCGGTTGGCATGTTTTTGTTATTAAACAACTTTGCCATAGCATATCACAGGCCAAAAACGTAATCCTGAAGTCTCAACAAAGAAACACAGGATATCTGACAACATTTTATCCGCTGCGTAAACTTACCAGACACCGGTCTAGTCTGTGTTCCGTGGTAGATATTGACAATCGCATAAACGATGAAACTAACGAGGAAGATGACAAGGAGCTGATACGGCTTTCCCAGGGCCCGCCATTGCCACATGAGATGCTTGGATGTGTAACGCCATTGGGCGCGGGCCTTGTGCGAAATCAGGGGCATGGTGATGCGTCGATATTCTAAAGGTATAAAATAAAAGAATTTACTCTTCATATATAGGTAAAATGTTATGGTCGTTCTTTTTATACAGGATGCTCTTTGCAACGGATAAAGGCTTCTGACAGAACTTTTTATAGAATAATGTTTAGTTTATTAGGTTTTTTTTTATATATCTGCGCATCGTCTTCCAAAATGACAATCGCAACGGCGAAATGACGTTCGTGCGCGACATTAATCTTGTAAATCGCATCTCAAATGTGAGTGCATTTAAATGGTTATACACTGTATGTATAAAACAAATTGTACACTAGATTTACATCTATTCGACATTCGCAAGGGCAAATATCGTCTATCACGACTTGTGTGGAAGAAACCAAAGTCGCATATGCAACGGTGCGACCGCTAAGGTGTACCCCTGTGTCAGTAAGAGGTGAAGTATGAAGCTTTTCCCCCCAGAAAAACCATGTAATAACACAGTGGATATGTCAGAAATATATGTGCATTGATAGGTTTCAAAAGCGTTTTAATGTTAAAAAAAGTGTTTCAATTGAAGTGGAGGCAATTTCTAAAGTTGTATGATGATCTCAAAAGTTTGTTTGAATGTAATGATTGAATATAGATTGATAAAGCGCATGGCACACAGACTAAAAGTTTATGTAGGTATGCATGTGTGTGATTTTGTGCTGGGATTATATGTTTCGCATAGAACTCACGATTGATTTTTGAAATAAAGATATGAAGTTCTGAGTTTATTTTTATCACATAAAATACATTATCTTATCAACTCTTGATTAATGTATTGTAAAAGTTATATATACATCTCATCTACATATATTGTAAACAGAATAGCTAGATCTATAGTCAACAGTCAATAAAAATGACTAAATAAATTTGGTGGTAACACATTGTGCACTGATTAGTTTTTGAAATAGGCATTGTATCTCCGTTTTGTAGCAAATATAATCAATGTTCTAATACAATTGTCTATTCAAAACAAAAGAAAAACTAGTCTTCACCATAATAGTAAGCATTGTGGTTGTTTTCTGAACCCGATACACTAATCTTAGCACATTATAAAGGCAAATTGATACCTTTAAGTATGACTAGGCTTAATTAGCTTGACTAGACAGAGCTATTGAACATAATCTATGGCTTATAATTATTATTATACACTCACTCATCGCAGCATATGGCAAATGATTATGCACATACACCCTGATCATGAAACCTTTTTTGCATATCAAGCACTGACATTGTTTGTTTTTCTTCACTTTTTCCCCATAATTATTATGATTATCTGAAATCAGTCAAAGTGCATTTTCGATATTGTCATGATCATTTCTTATATACTGCGACGAGTGTTTGAAAAAAATAATTAGTCATACGTTATGTTAAATAAGTCCATCTAGTCAAATTAACCAAGCCTAGTCATACTTAAAAGTATTGATTTGCCTTTATCATATGCTAAGATTAGTGTATCGGGTTCAGAAAATCACCACAATGCTTACTATTATGGTGTAGACTAGTTTTTCTTTTGTTTTGAATAGACAATTGTATTAGACTATTGATAATGTTTGCTACAAAACGGAGATACAATGCCTATTTCAAAAACTAATCAGTGCACAATGTGTTACCACCAAATTTATTTAGTCATTTTGATTGACTATTGACTATAGATCTAGCTATTTTGTTCACAATATATGTAGATGAGATGCATATATAACTTTTACAATATATTAATCAAGAGTTGACAATATATTGTATTTTATGTGATAAAAATAAACTCAGAGTTCCATATCTTTATTTCAAAAATCAATCACAAAGTCTATGTTGAAATATTGTAAAATCAAGCAAATATAATTATATTCGAAGTTTTCAGTTTTGGATGTTGCATCATCCAGCACGATGTAACTGTGGCGTCTTGTCCTCTGTGTCGTGTGAAAGGTTGATTGAGTTCGAATGAAAGTGAAGTGACGTTTCAATGTTTTGTCTTCGTCAATAATTAAGATAAAAGCAAATAAAAATTTTAAACAAGACTGTCCAAGGACAGTGTGCCACACCTTGCATAGCTTGCATAGTTAACCCATAAATCTATAATCAAACAGATCATGTTAACAGATCATGTTAATAAGACATATATTTTCTTTTAACAAAGTAATCTTTATCGTTAAAAAATGAATACCAGGGCTCGACATTGGCGACCGAATGGTCGCCATTGGCGACTGTGAATTTGTGTTTGGCGACTGTGAAAAAAAGTCGGTCGCCAAATTGGCGACTGTGAAATTTTCAGGGTCCGTAGCGTCCTTGAAAATACTTGAATATACTTTAAATGCGAAATTCCTTCAAGTATACTTGAATATACTTGAATTTGAACCAATTAATGTCCGTATTTTTTGGGCTCCTGCGGCGCAAATGAATTCATTAGATATCTTTGATACAATTTTATTTTGAGTACAAATGAAATTGAAATTAAGAGTTCAATGTTTGTAAATATATCCTTATATGTAATAACTTTACCCCTGTGAATCGGCATTGAAAAGGCATAAGTCCACTGTTCTTTTTACGCTCTAGTCCGAAAGGCTCAGGGCTTATGGCGTTGAGATGTAGTTCTCAAGTAAAAGAACTGAATGTATAAATGGATCTTTTGCTTGTTTAAATTGAATGCACATAACCGATAGTTGAAAGATAGGACGAAAAAAAGGTTTGATATGAACCGAAATACAATACCACGAATGCATTTGGGCTGTACCATTAGGCGAATAATTCAACGAAATAGCTGGGACTTATTTCGAACAGCGGTTTGGCCTTGCAACGTAATAATTTCCAGAACAGGCTTGCCCGATATGTCAATTTTTCCAAATCTGTACCCTACTATTTATGATTGATAATCCTGATAAAATTCGCTCGCGCCTTCGGCGCTCGCATTGATAACTTAAAGTTGGCCATACAAAAAAAAAACAGTATGGATGCACAAAACATAGACGCACACTTATGGATTAACAATTAGCTTAGAAGGCTTTAAACCCTATGTTAATTGAATATGTATATGCTTAAAAACCCTTGAATTTTTTCATGAAAACCCTTGAATATATTTGAATTTCAAATCCGATTTTCGTTATGGACCCTGAATTTTCCTCTATTTTATTTTGTCATACTGTTTTTTTTATGAATGGCGACCAAAAGGTTATAGGACGGGAGAAACATCTTGTTTGATCCATGCATGGCATTTTTAGATATGATATCTGACTTTATTGTCAATTTTGCATTATACACAACATGTATCTTGCATTTCATATAACCTAAATCATAGCTACACTTCCGAGGTGCATACTGCAGGTATGCACATAAGCCTTCGCATTTCGCCAATAGCGAAGGTGAAATCCATTTGGCGAAGGAGAACTGAAACACCTTCGCCAAATTGGCGAAGGTAAATTCATATTCTTGTAAACAATTTTTTTCATACATTAGTCATATAAACGTGGATTTTTGCTCGCGCCTCCGGCGCTCGATTAACTGTCATTAACTCTGACTTTAATATATAAATTACTCATCTTAATACAATTTCTTCATGTATTGTACATATATCAGTTGCGTTTACCCATATTGGTATAATGTGCAATTTTCTGTCTCTGATATTAAATTCCATATTTTCCATTAGGGCCGGGTCAGGTATTTTGCTACCCGAATACCTGAAGTAGATACCCGACCCGATATCTCGCAGTTTTCACATGAGTTAATGATTCTATTTCTATTTGTTCATCACGATATGCTTCCTTTTTTATCAAATATAAGATTTTATGTTAAATCTCATTTATACCACCAATCTTAGTTTGACAATCTAGAAATGATTTTTTTATCACAGAACATCTTTAATCTCAGTTAAAGTATGATTTTTCTCATTAAATCCTATTATGATTTACAAATAATGCAGTATTTTGGGTACCCGTTCCAAAATTGGGTTCGGGTACCAAAGCGATTATCCGGTATCCGGCTACCTTAGATACCCGACGAAGCCTTAGTATCCATGATACGATTTCTCTACAAAACATCTATGTATTCGTTGTTCCCCATAGACCGATGTTCAAAAGTTACATAGTCTATTAATGCATTTTCTGATAAATATATTAAGATAGTTTGGTCGCGCCTTAGAAGGCATATGTATGTCATTCTAAAACATAATGAAACCATAAAATCTGGTATGGACATGAAACAGTCGGCCGACAAATTTTTCGGTTCTACGAACAGATTGTAGGAGTAAGTCGCCTGATCGCGACCATCAAACTTCGGTTAAGGTCAAGACCTGCGATAGACATTGTGTTACGTTAAGTAGAAATGTTATCTATACAAGGAAAATTCGAGTGTTGTTTTGTGTACTTTACAAATTTGGCGAAGGTAAATTGAGTTTGGCGAAGGTGAATCAAAAGTCCTTC
>LQRL01055740.1:12580-27973 GCA_001703475.1 Hydroides elegans
TCATTTGCTTATGCATCATTATTATTAAAGTGGCAGACTTGATATTTAATGATAGCAATAGAATCATACTTTAAATTTGTTTTGTTATCAGGAATTCTTGAAGTAGTATACCTAATCGCTGTTTAGTAGGAATTGGGCTCTGTGTAAATTGCTTGTTTATCATCAGATCCTCTAAAAAGGCAGTTGTTGTCATATTGTTTCAAAGAGTACACTTTCCACTAAACATATAGAATATTACGATGGACCATAAGTGAAGTTTGCATAATATTATACCTAGTTTCTTCGACTATTAACTCATAACGGTTACCTCTTCCAGTTTATTTGTAGCTTACAATTTTTTGGCTGAATATAGCTGCTTATGTGTTATTCGTTTAGGCTACACTACATAATATTCCGTCCAGCGGTCATGAGCCTCAATCTTAATCTATCTTGAAGTTTACTCCCGTCCATTACGTGATATTGTCACTCGCTTGTAATATTGGTCGCCCTCATCCGCCCTTGCCCTCGACTATGCCATTCGACGGACCATTCAACGGATCCCTTTACATCGGGTTTCATGATATGCCCAAAAATGACAGATTTCTGCTCTGTACAGTGGCCTTAGGGTACCGCGGATAAGAATATGAGATAAGCAATGTCCAACTAATTCGTAGCATGCACCTCAGTGCCACATTTCGAACGCTTCTAGGAGCTGTTGCGATATTTTGCTGTGGTCCATGTCTAAACATAGAACAATGTTGACCAGATAAAAGATTTGATTATCTAAGACTCGCTAATATTGACCTCTAATTATTTGTCATTCTAATACGATTTTTTTTCCTAATGACGTCTAAAGATTTCTTCTCCTCTACAGATCTCCTCTTCACTCTTTCGTTTTCTGATTTCAACTCGTCCAAGTAGACATATGTATAGACCAGTTGAATCGTCTGACCATTAAGTTTAATCTTTAAGCATTTCGATTTTTGTACTTACTATCACAAACACTTTGATGTTAATTCTTATGCCAAAATCCTTTCTCTCATGATTATAGCGTTCGTATTTTTAAGTATTTTATTACTCTAAATACAAGCTACTTGAATGGGTTGAAAGGGTATGGGGATGTCACAAATCTCTGCTTCATGTGTCAATGGATCTTAATAAATTTTGAGTGTCCTCAGTCAGTGAGCACAACTGGCGCTTGCTCCGAATAAAGCCTACCTATAATATAAAAGTGCTTGCTCTCGAACCCAGCTAACTGAAACTTTCGTGATTGACCCTGTAAAATGACTTTTCATTGTCTATAACGCCTATATACATTTTTCTGTTGCTCAAGATATCTCTTGTTCATCGATCTCAGATCAAATATTCTTTTCCATGTACCCTTTCCTTTCTGAATACACTTTCATTCTCACCAATTGTTAGTTCCATGGTGGCGCTTTTACGGCACAGGTTGTTCTTCAGTAGAACTTTTGTAACGTGAATCATCATATTTATTTTTTCTAAAGTCAGTGCAGTTTCAGCGTCTTTGGTACAGGGATAAATGTTGACTTAACATGTCCTCAGGACTATATCCACTGCTGCAGCTCTGTTGTATGATTAAGTAATTTTATCTATGCCTATTTTATCTAGAGCTTTTCAACATTTCAGTCGATATTTCATCGTTTCTGGGGAGTTTCAAGGTCGTTGCCTGGGAAAAGTATTTTTTTTTTATTATCTTAAGGCATTTCTTTAGCATCAAATAAACTCAAACCAATATATAGCCATGTATAGCAAAAAAAAAAGACAAAAACATCCAGAAAAAAACACTTATCGGCCATCATAATATAAATAAAATGCGGAAAACATTAAGATTCTTAATGATCTAAATAAAGATATGTTCACTCTGTTATTTCAAGCCCCTATATAGATTGACAACATCACAACAAATCGCTCCTGTGCAACATCCATACATTGGACTAAATAGTTGAATAGAGACTTTATATATAAGTCTCTAATGGGCCATCGTAATTTTGAGATAAGACAATTATTAGCTTATATAATCAAAATATTTCCATTTTTCATCATCTAAAGACATCACTTAAGCATCAAATGAAACCCAATAAATAAATAGCTTTGTTAACCTAAATAAGAAAAATATTCAGAAAAAGCACTTATCAGCCATCATAATAGGAATAAAATGGGATAAAATTTCAATAATTTTGTTTATTTGAATTATTTTGTGGTTAATCTTGTAATTTAAGCCCCATATTTAATGACAACTTTGCAAATGATCGCTCTTGTGCAAAACACATGCTTTCGATCATATATTGAAATCCCTTATCGGCCATCGTAATTTTGAGATAGAAATCGTAAAAATAAAAAATGACAACAATTGTTTTTCAAACTCAGCATATCAAAGTCATCTAGAAAATGTATGTTTTCAAGATTTAACATGCAATGCTCACGGATCTGCATAAGAGACCTGACTACTATGCAAAACATTCTTTATCACGGATATCTGTTCATTGATAGAAGCAGGTCAAAAGAAATATCTTTCTTACAACGATTTTCTCACAACGTCTTTCTCAGAAGGTCTTTCTCAGAAGGACTTTCTCACAACGCATTTCTCACAGTGTCTTTCTCACAACGTCTTTCTCACAACGTCTTTCTCACAATGTCTTTCTCACAACGTCTTCCTCACACCGTTACCCATACATATTCGTCCACACAACGTAGTCCATACAACTTCACAATATACGTATAATATTTATGTGCTGTACAAATACCCCATAATATCTCAAATAATATTTCAAGTTCAGACCCCCGATATTTCGACAGTTTTTGGTCGATCGACTGCAATATATATTCTGTCACTGTGTAAAGTTTCAGAGGCCTAGGACAAAGGCTTCATACCAAAGTGCCGCGGACAAAGTGTTGTATCAATATCCCAAAATATCTCAAATTTTTCTTAGTTCAGACCCCGTCAGTTCGACAATTTTTGGTTGATCAAACTGAAATCTCGACGTTGCACATCTGCAATATATATTTTTTCACTGTTTGAAGTTTCAGAACCCAAGGACAAAGACTCCATACCAAAATGCCGCCGACAAACTACTGCATCGTAAATGGTAACAGACGGACAGACGGAATGGGGGATAGCAGTAGCCCTCAGCCAAATTGGTTGGCTGGGGGCTAATAACCTAAAGGACAAAGGGGACAAAGCCTCACCGCTAGATGTTCAACTACATATACAATATGAGCGTCAAAGGCACGATACAGATTTTCATTATATAGCTCTTAATTTACGATCGTAAATACTGGTACATCAGTGAGTAAATAAATATTCGGAAAACGACGGCCGTATACGAGTATGCGACTGAGTAGCTCTAAATAGCCCTTTACGTATGTCTGCGACTGACAGGGCTATAAGTCCAGGTGGGGTGTAATCCACCGGGCTATTTAGAGCTAGCGACTGAGATAACCCGGATATATAAAATCAGACATCGGTCTGTGCACATTTGTCAATGATTGGTTGGACATAAGTGGCCAAAGAAGCTGTTTCGATTGTTAAGTGACCGGGTCTACGTTACAAAGTTCACTTCATATGTAACACGTTCGTGTTGGTATGTTTGAACAGGCTTTTACTTCAAAAATTACTTCAAGGAATTTCGTTCTTAATTGAAAAACGTACACGTATATTGAAGGAACTCATAAAACTTGCCTCCAATTTGTCCACAACCACAAATATTATGAATAGGGCAAGCAAAACTACTTTTAAGATTGTCTATAGGCGAAAGATAAGGTTTTAAAGAGAAACATTAATGAGCGATAATTAATTTGTTTATACCAAGAAATAACTACAGCAACACAAATGTAAATGATTTCAAACGAGATTTTATGGGAAATATTTAATTCGCGAACCAGTTAACATTTTTTCATATGTAATGGTATATGTAATAACCCTGTTCGACATTAATTTCATGGGAACGTTTTCTTAAATATTTAGGAGAGAAACCTCAAAATCGCTCTTTGTATACGTATGATCAAAGTAAGCGTGTGATTTCAATGTCAAAGTATTTGTTGGAGTATAGTATTTTTTATTGAATTTTGTTGTTTACAAGTGTGAACTGCCTGTTTCCTTTCCGAAAAAATAAATTTCCAATTTTCATAGGGTTTTTTCCTTATATGTTAAACCAATTGTTCTCCCATTTTAATGATGTAAACATCCTGAAAAATATAATTTTCGGGGAACTCTCTTATATGTCAGTCAGGTATGAATAATGTATTTTTAAGATATACCTTGATACCTTGATCTTCTTCTGAGTTTACGGCTAAGACACTCAGCTCAAGTCTTGTTTTAAATGTTGCAACTTTTTTGGCACTGACGATATTCTCGTCAAGTTCATTCCAAGCATCAACCACCCTATTTGAGAAAAAACTGCCTGCGGATCTCGGTCCTGGACCTTTGTTTGTGGATTTTCTTTGAATGTCCCCTCAGGCGGTCTTGAATTCACTGGAAAAATTGCTCAGGATTGACCTTATAGTCTTTGTTTGATAGTTTGTACGTCTCTCGCATGTCTGCACGATATCTTCTCACAGATAGGGGTATAAAGGAAACCGTGTCTGAGCATAGTTTTTCGCACCTTCTTTGGACTCGTTCGAGAGAGTATATATCCTTTTTTAACCACGGATTCCATGCGGCACTGTAAGTTTCCAGGATAGGACGGATAAGAGACGTGTATATTGGAACAATAACATTTGCGGAACGGTTCGTGAAGCACCTACGGATCATGCCGAGTCTTTGGTTGGCCTTCTTTACAATCGAATCTATGTATTTTGATGGTTTCAAATCATTGGAAATCGTGACGCCTAGATCCTTCTGTTCTGATACACATTCGAGCGCGTGACCGTCAATACAATATATGAAATCCAGGGCTTTTTTTCACTCTGATTACAACGCACTTCTCTTTGCTAAATCCGAACAGCAACTGCCTTGACCACGCCGATAGGGAGTTGAGATCATCTTGCAGAGTGACACAATCAGAGGTATTTGCTATTCTGGTATATATCTTACAGTCATCAGCGAACATTTTCGCGGTTGATTTAACATGTTCCGGTAGGTCATTGATATAAAACAGAAACAACAATAGGCCGAGGATAGTCCCTTGGGGTACTCCGGAGATCACACGCGCCCAGTCGGAATATGTTCCATTTAATATGACACGCTGTAGTCTATTTGTTAGAAACGATCCTAACCATCGATGGAGTCTGCCCTGGATTCCATAGTTTTTGAGCTTCAGTAAAAGGCGCTGATGAGGAACTGAGTCGAAGGCCTTTCTAAAATCGGTGTATACTATATCTATGCCGGTGCGTGGTTCATCAAAGGCTTGTGTCCAGTCATTAAGACACTCTAAGAGATTTGTCAAACATGAGCACTTGGATTGGAAACCATGTTGGTCACATGTTATTATGCCGTTTACATCTGAGAAACGTTGAATTCCGCGTAGTATTAGCCGCCCTAGCACCTTCACAACTTGGCTCGTGAGGCTGACCGGACGATAGTTATTTGTACTAGTTCTGCTACCTTTTTTATGCAATGCACATATGTTTGCTGTAGTCCAGTCTCTTGGTAACTGCGCACGCTCAAGCGAGAATCGGAATAGCATATGAAGAGGTTCACACAACGTTGGTACTTCGCGGAGTATTCGCGGATGTATTGCGTCTGGACCCTGCGCCTTGTTTGGATTCACTTGAAGCAATAAATCGAAAATATCCTTTGAGCTGAAGTCAATGATTTCCAATATGTCCTTTGTTTTATCATTTGAAGAAATATAAGGGAGTTCATCAGGTTCTTTCACCATGACGGAGGCGAAAAACTCGTTTAACGCATTAGCTTTGTCGTGGTCGTGAGTAATTGTTTCGCCGTTCACATTTAGACTCTCTATAGTGGCGCCTGACCGTGTGAAGTTCCTACAATAGCTGTAAAATCGGCGTGGGTTTTCTCTTATATCTGAGGCCAGCGATGCCTCATATTCCGCTTTGATTTGTAAAAATTGTGCTCTGTATTGTGTGCTTGCAGCTTGGGACAGTACAGTGTCGCTATATAGACCGGATATATTGGCGTTCACTTGTGCTTTCCTCTTCATTTTACGTTCGTGTTTCACCTTTGGGTTATATAGCCATGGAAATCGTGAACGCATACCAGGTTTCAGCGTTTTCGAGAGTATGTATTCGTCTTGGAAAAGGAATAATGTGTGTTTGAAGATCGCCCAATTTTGCTCCATAGACTGGTATCTAGCGAGGGTACCTTGCCAATCGAATTCGCTAACCGCTCTGTTAAATTCTGCATATCGACCCTTGCTAAAGAGGTACACTTTACGTTGTTTTTTGCTGATTTTTGGGATGAATAATTTCACATTCACAGTCAATGTCTTGTGGTCCGTATAGGCAAATGCATCACTAACAATTACACTGTCGATTAGGTCCGAGTTGCTTGTTATAACCAGGTCATTTATGTACTTATTGCGAGTTGGTTCCTCTACGAGTTGGGTCATATAGTTGTCCTGCAGGCGTTGCAAGAACAATCTAGATGACGGTGAATGACCTTCGAAATCTTGCCAATCGATGTCTCTAAAGTTGAAGTCTCCAACGATTATACAGTCTCTAACTTGAACTTGATTAAAGGAGGCACAACGTGTTTCAACATAATTATGTCCAGCTAGTTCTGGTCTATAACACACTCCTAGTAATACATGTGATGTAATCGATGGGTAAATGTTGAACCATAAAAGTTCAGCCGGAACACTATTTAGTTCAGATATCGTCGGGTGCAGGTCCCCTTTCACATATGCAAGCACCCCGCCTCTAGTTGCCTGAGAATAAATACCATTATAGTAATCTAAGTTTCTGTCCTTGCGAAAAAGAACATATCCTGGAATTGAAAGTTCCGAGTCATTAACCGTAGCAGCCAAACACGTCTCCGATATTGCTACAATATCTGGTTTTTCAGTCTCAACAGAATCAAACAGTTCTGCATACTTAACTAATAAACCTTGTGCGTTGAAATAGGAACATTTTAACGGTGCAAACTCCTTATTTTTATGTACAATGGAAGGGCAAAAGCGGTTCGCGTCTAGTTTTTTGCTTGCTCGCCGTGGGCTTCTCCCCTAGAAGCCGCTTGTCTTCTCCTTTCGCGTATTTTGTATTCTCTTTCGCGTTGAATTTTGGTGAGATCGTGGCCTATATATACGCGTTGTGGGTCGAATGGCAATCCGTCCGGTTTGGTTTTCTTGAGTTGTTTAGCCTTTTTCATTATCATCTCCTTATCTTCCCTCGATTGTAGGAATACCTTCATATATCTCTGGGGTCCTCGCTTGTTATCTCCAAGTCTACGAATATGCTTTGGTTCAACTTTTGGTTCTATGTTCATTGACTCTATCAGCAGATCAAATAATGTACTGTCGTCGAACGATTAGACCACTCACTATTATGTTGTTTTTGCGTTTGGCTATTTCGTCGGGCTCAGTAACCATAATTTCCATTCGTTTATTCATCGTGGACAAATCGCTCGCTAGCCCCTGGAATTTGTTGAGGGCCTCCTTAGCATCAGTGCCAACAGTGCTGGCTATCTCCTGAGTCGAACCATCATCTTCTAACTTCTTCATCCTTTTTTCGAGATTTTCTATTTTGTTGAATAGAACTGATCCAGTCTTCGCTGTGTATTCATCAATTGCCTTTTTTACTGCTTCGGCTACGTATTTCCCGCAGGTTGATTTGAATTTCTTGCAATATGTGCATATCCAGGTCAAATCTTCACAGGATTAAAGTGCTTGGTACATTTCGTCGGTTAGGTTCATGCATTTGATGCATTTCCATTGTTCATTGCAGAGCTCACACAAGACTAACTTGTCTGTATCATCGCTATATGTCACGTTGCAACCAGAGCACACTGCTGGTTCAATGAATTGTAGGCCCTGACTATCTTCGGTCAGATCACTCCTGGACATACCCCTTGTAACTCTTGTCGCAGAATTACGCTGTTTAGCTGCGGTGTTTTGGCTTCCTGGCATTTTTTACTTTGGGTGAATTTTCTTTAGACTGAGCAATAATCATGATATATTTTTTTTCATTAGCAATATATTTGTTAGACGTATTTGTTTCAATTTTCATAAACGTGCACATATTTGTTTCAATTTTCATAAACGATATATTTTGAATTCAATTTTGTTTCAGGTCTCTTGGGGCTCACATTGGGTTTGAACTTAATTGGAAATCGATTTGAGCATGCAACGATATCAATGAATCAAATATAAATATACATTGCAATAACAATGGATTGAAATATAATACACTTCAAATATAATACAACTTAGGGTCGACATTTTATATGCTAACTAGGTACATTAAAACACACAACAAAAGGGTTAAATGTGAAATAGAAAAAAATCAATCCCGCCCAAATTTTGCATTAAACGGCGCTAAAATTTGTTCAACTGTCCTACTATATTACCTATGTCACGTATGGATAGATTCACCAACATATACGGCAAATAAAATGGAATTTAATTTGCATTAGCTTATCAATATGTAATGTTTTATATGGTAGGTGAAATTATTTTCGAATCGGTCAACTAAATATCGCCAAAGCTTTAAAGTTTGTTATTTGAGGTCATCCAAAAATAAGTTACATCACTTTGAAAAAAATCAGTATTTTATTGTTATTTGATATAATGAATTAGAGATCGTATTTTAATTATATTGTCATTTATCAAATAAATGCTAAAGTTATATTCTATATCATTGCATTAAGTTTGTTCATTGTAAAATATAGGTTGTTTATCATTGCATAACGTTTTTTTTCATTTCAGCAGCAGTAGCGAGAGTTTTATTTGTGTTGGAATTAGTTCATTAATTGTTTTGACCCCTTTCAACATCAAGTGCAATTTCGAACGAAACCGTTTCATACTAATAAAACGCAAGGGATAATTTTATTTTAGACTAAATTATTTGTGTTTGAGATAAATATATTAAAATATCGTAATATCTAATGAGCCAATCGAAGAAATGAATTAGATAAAACTTATCATGGTAAAATTATTAGAGAGATCAAATATTTAAGGTATCAATGCATAATATATTCAAGAATCAAACAGTATATTTATCTTATTTTATTTTTCACACAACGTGAGATGAATGTTCCGATGGTCTGCTGATGAAGTAGACCTAATTTATTTTTGGTAGTAAAAATAATCGTGCGTATAGCAGCCATGGCTTGAATCAGTAATATAGCCCTCGATTGTCTTTTCATATGTCCAGCAGATATTGCAATAGTAGTATGTATCTTCGTAGTAGCACCACTGTGACGTAGAAACATACCAGTCCTGCACACTCGCAAACATTTCCAAATCTTTGACTTTGACCCTTCTGGATGCATCAGGATCATTTACATAGAAATGAATCCAAAGGAAAATAGCGACTGTGTAGTCCTCTGATCCCGGGAAAGGATCAAGGCAAATATTTGTCCATGGGCGTGAATTGTCAATAGGGATCTGAAAATGTAGTATGATTAGATAAATATATCTTGATCAATTGTTTGATATTGTCATATCATACCTTGAAATTTTAGATGTAGACATTTAAGAAAACAGTAGGATAAACATGTTATTTCTGAAAATTAAATATACTGATTATTTGGGCCATGTCATGTTTGAAATGCTATGTAGAAATGACAAGACTCTGATTATAAAATGTGACAGATTTTCAAATATTTGGTTACATTCGTTTTCAGGGGTGTTAAACATGAAACAGTCGGTATATTTTTAAGTCACAAATCCATCAATATTTATCCTTACATCAATATTTGGTCCGTCCATGCCATTAATGAAATATCCGGGAACGATAAAGACACGATCAACATTTCGCACAGAAAAGCAAAGGCTGTTGATGAACATTGCTTGGTAATGTGGAATGAAGATCCCAAAACCCGCTGCACGCTTTGAGTCTCGATTCGGATCAAGTACACACTTCATCTTTCCTCCCGATTCTGTACTCATGATTAAAATCAAATCATGTTTATTGTGACGATTTCTCACTTATGACGATAATTGGTCCGTGAACAATATAGATGCAAGTATGACACATGTAACTGTTAACCGAGATCTGAGATTTATATTTTCTTATCAAGAGCAGCTTCTATTGTTTTTTTATTATTTTCCCATAACACTCTCATTTAATCAACAACAGGAAATGATAAAGAATTCCATAATAGCAAAGCAAACAAAGTAATGACTAACCCTTTAATGCTCTATGTGGTTTGGAGGACGTAACTAATTTGAATTTCAGATAATTATCTCATTAACAGGTCGCGTCCCTCCCTATTTATAGGGCGCCCATATTTATAGGGACGCGTTCCTATATATAGGGACGGTTGACCCCAAAATAAATTAGGAATACTTTTGCTAAGATTTGAATTTAATAACTCAAATTACAGATCTGTCAACGGAATTTTCTAAAAAATACATATTTTGGTAAATGTTATGGAAATGTTGCGAATTTTCATAAATGCTGACTTTTTTTTAACTTTGCCTGATTTTCGATGGGGTTTGTACGGACTATCGACTTTCCCTTGATGGGTTTCGTTTTCATTCGGCACATAGTAAGAACATATATGTGAGATGTGGTTAGGTGTATTAGTATTTGAAATTTGCTCAAAAATTGAAAATTTGGCGAAGTTTTGAATAGTATTAATTTTGTTTATTAATATTCCACACAATATGGCTATCAAATGACCGGTCAGTTAACCTTTTGGTTGGGCGCCTATATTTTGTTGATATTTCGAGGTCCGAATTTATGTTAAAGTAAGCCCTGCCCTCATACAAAGCCCTTTAAGTATACACTGTTTAAATTATTTTCCAAAAGTGAACCGTTTATTGCTCACGAATGTTTGAATATCTATTCATATAACCTGATAATCTAAAAATTGATATGGGTTTATGAAAAATCTCTCTGCAGAAAAAAAAACACAAAATGGAAATATTGTTAAAATTTGTCAATAGTTTTGATGATGTATTAGCCTGATTTTCCATTTTAAGTATCGCGCGATCATTGGTTCAAAAAATATAAATCAAAATCATATGTTAAGTTGCTTAAAAATGCATTATTTTGACAGATATTCCATTTAAAATACATAATATCTTTATCAGTTATGCTCCAATTGTTTTGGTTTTTTGAAAAATTAAGCCCCATAATATATGTTAAATGATTATGAAATTAAAATATTAGTACAATATATTGATCTTGGATTTAATTGTTTTAAAAAAATATATATCATTAAAATATACAAAACTACACTAGCGCCCCTATAAATAGGGACTAACGGGACCTGGTTAACTCAACACAATAAAAACATAAGTAAAACAATGATAAAAATGCAACAGCTTACCCTTTAATGCTCTATGTGGTTTATCACAATTTTTTGTCGCGTTAACATAAAAGAAATCTAGACCTTCCTCAAAATTGAGCGTCATTGGTGTGAAGACATGTGGATACTCAACGTAGTGTGCTTAATAGAGAAAATGAAAACATAAGAATTTGGGTATCAATGTAATGTTATATTTGAATATAGAATGGTTTTAAAAGAGAAATTTGGAAAATATCGTAATAATAAACATTACGAAATGATTGATTTATGATATCTGGATAAATCACGACTGTGAGTTTCTAAATCATATTACAAGTATAAAGGATTAATTACGGGATGAGCGCCGTTGTGTATATGATCCGTTTGTATAATTATCTCTTTTTTAATGCAAAGTATTATTTAAGGTATTGAAATATATCTGAGATTAAAATCTCTCAAATTTTCCCGTTCCTTCTGGTTATCATTCACAAAGATATAAGGTGGTTCTATGTTAAGTACGCAGCGGGAGTCAAACCAAAAAGGCAAAACCAAATCAATTTGTCGAATTTCGGAAACACTGATAATGATTAGTTGGTTGAAATAGCACATCTAATTTTGTCTTCACTTTATTAACAGATTTAAAAAATTACTTTATTTTGCAAAATATCTGTCCATACAAAAACAGCTTAATTTTACAAAACAAGTAGAATTCTTAAACAAAAAACTGCAAACAATATCGAAAAAAAGCTTACATAGATTGCTTTGTCTAATGTTATTAGTTTGATCAAAAATAACTTACCACCAACAAGGTTATAGCTGGTAACTGCCATGGTCAAAATAATTAGGACTGACATCGTTGATGGTATGTATGTGTATGAAATCGTGCTACACATACGCTGCAGTGCCACTGCATGTTCGTATTTTATATTGCTTAGCCCACTGTGTAATCATTATTAATTATAATAACCTTTTCATTTTCTCACGCAGTTTGAGAATAAATTAGGTTTCGATAGCAAAAACGTATGACCAATAAATATGAGTTTATATTTCATTTTACAAAAGATTCGGTTCTTCTGTCGAAAGGCATAGCTGTCAACACTTCCAGTATAAATGTCAGCTTCGAGTATTTTATAGCTTCAACCTTTAATGTTTTACAATTATGATTTGACATCAAGCAAACGAATTGTGTTTTCGTTTTAACACTATATGAACAATTCAAGATATGCATATAAAAGCAATTAGGTTCATTCAATAATATTTTGCAAACTATCATTATTCATGTCGACCACATCAAAGGATAGAAATTTCAGGTCAGCAGAATTATATAGGCATGTGTCATACAAATGAATCCACGATAGAGTTCTATTAAGTACTATAAGCGAAACATTTTGTATAAATTTTGATCGATAACTTTTGAATTAAAAGTAACGCAAGCTTTACTATATTGAATCTAAATCACAATGTTGCCCTTCAATATATAATTCTACCCATAAAAAGACATCATATTATTGATTATCTGAATCAATAAACCTTGTTTTATGATATAGAAATATCCTTAGCAAATACAAAAGGAAACTTTTGCAGATATTTGTGCTCTATAAGCACTGAGCTCATCTAGTAACATTTTGTTCTCCTCGTTAACAATGAATTTTTATACGATTGACATTTCCCTTCTACTAACAAATTAGAGTTGAAAACCAAGATAAAACGAGGTAATTACAATACAATAATAAATGAATGAATAGATAAATAAATTCTTTCAAAGCATCCACATTAGTTAACTGTCATTTTAGTTTCGATCATTCCATATAACTCATTTTGTTCTTTTTTCTATCGAAACCTCAAGCACAATTGTCAACATCTGCTTCGTCTACAAAATAGTACGATTTAAATTTTGATATGATGCTTTGTCAAATCGTCAATTTCAATGTTGCTCATTTGAAAAAATGGACTATCAAAACGAAATTACAAAACCGTTGTAAAGTTGAGCGAATCAGCGTTAGAAGGTTTTAACTATGGTGTGTACGTTTTTCGTCAAAATAAGATGCATAAAAACATACATATTTTGCCTAACAAATTTGCACATTTGCTTAAATTCTTTTGCATTTATTGCCATTTCTTTAACTTATATACATGTGTGAAATGTGTGTCATTTTGATCATAAATTTGTTAAAACATTGCTGGAATATATGAGAAATAAACATAAATATGTAAATCCTGTCTTTGTGGTAAAATGAAAAGGATAAAATAATCTGAATTAGACACATATTTTTTAATTTAGTCGAGCCCCTTGCCCATAGTTTTAGTGTTATCAACTTGATACCGGGCCGGCAAAAAGTCTGGAATAAAAGTTGTTATTGAGCTGTATCTGAATAAATACAGCATATACATAAATAAGCTTTTTACGATATGTTTGATCCTTAAGTTTGGCAAAATTATCAAAAAATCAAGTTCACATAAGGCCTGTAGAACAAATGAGATTTGTGAATGCGGTTTAGGTATGTTCTTACTTAAAGAATGTAAGACATTGATTGCAGCTTCGATTACACAAATTCGAGATTTTGATTAATAAGCCTTACATGTCATTAGAGTGCATGTAAGTGTGTGGAGCAGAGGGTTCTTGATTGGTGAAATTCACTTGAAGGCTTTCAACTCCTGATCAAGTCCTATCTTTTAACTAAACATAAGCGTTTTCATTAACTTTTCTTATTAAGTACATTTTCGTTGATATTGATTTGTTGAAACCTTTTGGCATATGATTCAATTCTAATAATAGAAATTGAATACTTTGACATGTGCACCTTTCATGTCTAGTGTAAAGATTCAAGTACGTCACACATCATGTGTACAAAGTACAATATAATAAAGGCGTTTGTATCATATTATAAAATATTTAGAGTTTGTTTAAGAGTGTATCATATTATAAAATATTTAGAGTTTGTTTTAAGAGTGAGAAATATCGATCAAGCATCTAGATCAAATTATTCCAGACATTTTGCTGGCCCTATATTTGAGTTGGTGTGATTGTTAAGCACAGACTAGGAATAATATAAACTTAAGCAAGTGACATTGAATTAGTGTTATGAAAAAGGAAAATCATATTACGACAGTTAAGATATTTGTCGGTAGTCTAATAGGTTTAATGTATTTAAGAATAAACAATTTTAAACCTCATGATTATTCACATGATGATACATTGCAAAGGCATTGCTTAAGACAGAAGTACTAATCAGAAATATATGAAATCTTAGAAAAAAGTAACGGGTTTATTTTTCATGGTACAGAGGGTTGAGCAGGTTCGGCTAGAATAAGAAACGTTTCCATGAGCTGTTATTTTCGTAAGACTAACATACACTATGAGTAACTACAATTCACTGCAATCAATGTATTGATTTGCGGTTACCATTAATAATTTGTAATATATATATTTAATCATTTTGATTTAAATGACTTGCAGCGCAGTTTTATTGATTTAGAGGTATTCCGATCGAAACTGTTATTTATCATATGTATATTTACAATTGTTAAGATAATTTACTACCGTGATGTTTATGATGCATTTTAAAATATGTATAGCTATAATTTGTAAAGATAATATCAAAGCGAGGTGATATAAAATGTTGCGACCTTGTTCTATAACTTTTGTTTAATTGAGAGCAATTGTATTTTAAGCTAATGCTTGCAACACTGCATTCAATGCTCGAGATAACAGTTAGGTGTATTTCAAGAACAGAATTTTTTTCTAAATATTCTTTATTACGCTTTGCTAAAGACACTTAGCTACACATAGGATTTAACAATATGAAACCCATCATTTGTGTATGTTTATTACTACTTTTGATAGTAGAAATAGTCCAGCGTATAACAGGCATGACTAGAATCAGTAATGCTCCCTTGAGTTGTAACGAAGTATGACCAACACAAACTGCATTGCCCGTAGGTATCAACATTCCAACAATGCTGATAGGTGGTCACATAGAAATCTTGCACACTGGTTTGCATTTCCAAATCCCGAACTTTCACCCTTCTAAAAGCGT
>LQRL01055752.1:2221-18252 GCA_001703475.1 Hydroides elegans
GCATATATTTGCGATCGCTGATGCATCGTATAAAGCCATGAAGCGGCGAGCAAAGGATACGTGTATTGTCATATCCGGTAAGTACTGAAATTGAGAATTGAATTGAATTGATTAACCTGGATAAAAGACGTTGCTATTTTCTGTTAACCGAAAAAACTCGGTTTGGTGCATTGTTTAGCGCCCTCCGCCGAAAAAAAAGGGTTCGGTTCTCAAGATCTATACAATTACACCTGGTTTAACGTAAAATTAGACGTGGCGTTGCCACGGAGTGGAACAGTTCATAGCTCCAGCTCTAAAGGTTAACAACTTGTATAGCGTAAGAAACAACTGTAGTTCAAAATTTAGTCGCAGCAGCCACTTTCTAATAATAATAATTAACTCAAATAACTTTTCATTTTTTAAAGGTAATGAGCGTTAATGAGCCTTTCATGCTTGGCCTTTAGAAAGCTCAACGACTGTAGGAAATAGTACACAAAGGTGAAAAGGGTCCTTTGCATCTTTTATTGACTAATTGTCAAAGCATTCAAAGATGTATTGCGGCGAACTAATTATTTTGAAAGCACGATACCGAAAGCTGTATCTTTTAGGGCCTGCGGTTTGCATTTATTCATAGAGTAGTATAATAACAGACACGTCTGCGATGACAATTTGATGCCTTACGTCATTAACTCACTAATTAGACCCCGTCTTAGAATGTAAGGGAATGGTAAGCGTAAAAAAATAAATTAGTCATTCTTTATGGAATGTGATCATAAAACATAAAAACACCATAGACCTATTTCCAGGATGAGTGTTGTAAACCCTCTATTTATTTGGTATAACAGCAATATTGTATATTTGAAGGAACCTATTTGGAGCCTCGCAACAGAAGGGGTTGGAATTTCACCGCTTTCAATAATTATCAGACTGTTTAGGGTTGCAAGCTAGCAATTTACATTTGATACCTGATGTACATAAATGAAATGAACAGCATAACTTGTGAATAGTCAATACACAGATAAATGGATTAGATCATATAAATAAATAGAATAATGAATGATAAATTTGATCAGACTCATCTTGCACGAAATCTCGATCATATGTTGATCACACAGTGTAACTAATTCTAACGGTAACTTAATATTACAGTAGCTAATAAAAAAACATAAAAAAGGACATACCAACCTCTTTTCTTTTCCCTTCAGTTGGCAGGGGTTATAGATTGCTATGATAATAGCCCCTGTTCTCTTGCACAGTGGTTTAAAACGTCACGAAAAGTGGAAATACCACCTAAAAAAATAAAAGAGACACTGTGTGCCAAGAAACCAATTTTATGTCAACGCCTTATTTACATCTTAACCCGTTGTAAAAATATACCGCTTCAGTGAGACTTAAACTGTACGGTTTGAGCTCCTAAACAATAAAATTGGTCTATTAAGTGTGTATGGTCATATATTTAAATATGCATTGATGACATAAATTGGTAAATGACGAAAACCCACTTTTAACGGGATTATGAGTCTTCTTTTCCTAATGCCATTGTAAGAATTGTAAGGATTTATGGTCTTTTTTGTGCTCCTTGTGAGTCTACTGTGTGCATACTTAACACACTCACATTTTATGTCAAAAACTTATTTTTCTATGATCACATAAGTTTTTACGAATTAACAATTCAAATTTATATAATCTTTCGACAGTATGGTTTTACTTTGAGATTTATGGGGTATCTTCAATAGTCAGATCGAGTCAAAAGGCATGTAACAGCAAAACATTACATTTACAAATCACATACAGCCTAACAGGGTAGTTGTTGGCTACAAATAACAATGTTTTTATCTACAACGAACCCCAAAAGGAAACTGACCTTTTCGATCAAAATATAACTTCATTTGGGCTTACAAAGTGTAGATCGATTGCATGTCCATTCAATAAAATGTCAATCTGAACTATTTTGCTTTGCTACAACAATGCCTCACAATCTATGCAAGGCTTCACTGTTTTCATCTCTATGTTACCATGACGTTGATGCAATAAATAGAGCAATAATAATAGACACATTTGCTTATGGCTCTAAGGTAAAAAGTAGACGACGGTTTAAGGCGACTGTCGTTTTAAATTGACACCCCATGCATATTTGGAATTTATGTATCAATATAATTTTTAAACAATAATATTTGGAATTTACAATATTCGAATCGCAATATTAATTCAACCCCTTTCAAATAGGCTTTGCTATCGATAAGGATTTGGAATGTAGGCCGTCAAAACTTCCTGAAAGTTCTGCTCGACCTATTTCTATATCTAGTTTCTCTTTTGCAATTTTGTCTAGCCATGTTTATATAATACTTTTCCTTCGGATCCTGTTAATCCGAACACCGATAAAGAATTTGTTCAAATGTGTAGTAATTTTTGTTTAACACGAATCTGCTCGTATATAGAGCCCTGGCAATATAATATATGGTGGACATTTCTGACAACAGGCCTAGACTGCTTTTAAGAACACGGATTCTCAAATATTTGTATTTTATTGTCATAAACTTAGAATCTACTAAAAGCAAAGAACTTATAACGCTCTTTGCTACAAGTATCAGACCAATTGCATTTCATTTCGAAGTTGTTCCGATATCATATCTATTTGCCAACTTGATGTATCACTGACATTAGAGGCCAATAAATTTGATCGAATATGAAGGGAAACGACACTTGATATTTTTGGTCGGTAAAAAATCGTAAAATAAATAAGGGAAGGCGTTTAAATGATGTTTGAAAATATACGCTCTTTTTGTAGTCATTCATAATTCAATATCTAAATACAATTTGTTTAGATGGAGTTAGGGAAATATATGTATCTACTCTTGTAAATATGTGTCACGACACAATGAAAATCACGAATATTTGCTTTTTAAAAATTTTTTACAATATTTTTTTAGAAATGCTAATAGTTGAACGATATCCGAAACAATCATCCGATATTTCCTAATCAATTCAATAACAACAATACACACCCAATCTTGAGTCATTTCTGTAGGACTGTTCGATCGGCCTGTTTTTTAACGCTTATGGAAATCTGACACATATATTTTCTGCGCCTTTTTAATGGAATTTGGCAGAGGTATTTTCTTATGATTCACATTGAATGTAACAGTATATGTATATTTTTAATGACGTATTCAGAGGGTGATTCATATAGATACATGAATAAATGATAAACATAAGCGTGTCCTCTTTTGATTATGTAAAAAGGAGGGGTCAGTAGTTTGAGATTTTTTAGCGAAAGATAAATGTAATGTTGACCCCAATTTAGTGACGTAACTTGTGTCATTATGATCGGACTTATTTACAAGCAACTAATATTTATTTGATTTTTAAATATAAACCGTTTAGATTTCATGTAAATGCGAAAATCGAATCGTGCAACAGGAGCACGATTATATCAATAAACAAATTTAAAGTTTACTTTGTGTTCAGTTTTGGAAATCGTTAAAAATATACTACGCGAGGTCATTTGAACAATAATTAAGTGTGACAACAAAATACAATCTGATCGATTGGGCAGCATTAACAATTCAATGACCTGCCTTTTGTTGATCAGAAATTGAGCAAAAAATCGCGGAAATTGATTAGAATTTCTTTAGACAAAAGGCTTTCACATATTTTGTAATAGTGCATGTGCTCCTGAAATTTGTATTTCACGTTTTCTCTTTTTGTAATTTTCACATTTTCTATTGTCGGATCCAAGTTCCAACGTAGTTTTAATGGGAAATACAGTAGACTCTCTTTAATCGGAACACTGTTAATCGGAACAATCGGTTAATCGGAACCGATTCGGTCGGTCCCGCCAAATGCCCCCATTTAAAACAATGTAAAAGTTCCGATTAACGAATACACTGATAATCGGAACCCGAAATAAGCCTCAAAAAGCACAAAATAGTCAATTAAAGTGTCACAAAAGAGCTCATTTCAACGTATTCAGTCATCATTGTTATTGCAAATATAAATAAGACCAATATTTCCTTAATACTCATTCAAACCATATTCTCTTTGAGGCGCATCTTTTGTTTAAAATAAACAAAGAACTTAAATTGGGAGGGGTACCGACAAAAGGTTTCATCCTATGAACTGTTGGAGTTGACACTTTGCTATCTTCCTATGAGTACAAAGCATGCATCAATAGAGATACATGATCCATCATCATAAAGAGGAGGGAATTAAGGTTTTCGCCGGAGTGAAGGTATGATTGACTGTAAAGGGGTTGGGATTAAGGGCTTCGTCTATGAAACATACGGAGTAAATGTACAAATGACTGTGTGTCTTTTGAGATGTGTGATTCATAATTAAAAACGTTTGCTTTATATGAAAAAATGGAAGTGGTAAATTGAGCAAAATATAATATTTCAAATTAAGGAATTATATGATAGTTCTTTAAAAATAAACGATTTAACGCTTATGTTTGACCCCTCTGAATGCAGAAGATTAAGTAAGATTTAGCTTTTACAAAAAGATAGGGATATTGGCCTTTTATTTCAGAAATATTGGAAAATACTGTTAATCGGAACCCACGGTTAATCGGAACCAATTTGCTTGGTCCCGAGGAGTTCCGATTAACGAGAGTCTACTGTATTCATGCATCGATGTTGAATTACGATTTAAAACTGATGTTATAATTTGTGTGCTCGATCCATAATTGGCTGAAATTCCGTAAAACGAAATTCGTCTGGCCTTAAAAAAGTTGGTGATGACATGATGTTACATTTTAAAGTCATCACGCTATTTATTGAATATTATCAGTTGCAAATATAATTTTCCATAATACAACATATATTAAGGAAATAGCGTGTATATCAGATGTCAGGCATTAACCTCCATCGCAATTTTACCCTTCATTACCCTGCATATTATAAAAATAGACAATCCCTGTTGCTGTACATTCGTGAATTGCATGTTTGTTCAAACATATAAAGAGATGCTGGGGGTATCTCCTAAGTAGTTTGCATGACTTTCACCGGGGTTCGAGAAAATATGGGTTTATATGCATGGTTTGTCTGCCTAGCTTATATCTGTATAGATATAAATTATATGTATATAGTAAAAACAATAATTATTAATTTTATTATGTTTTCTTAAACAATTCATTCATGTATTGACTGGTTAAGTTATTGAAACAATCAATATGAAACAAAATAAAATAATTTACATTAAGTTGAATTGGAAATACGTTGATGCTGGCCAGAGTGGTGGTATTCTGTCAGTATTATCATTATATATAACAATTTAATAAATAAACAGGTAAATCTACTTCATAATCTATAACTGAAAATTCCAAAATCGTTCAGCCCATATCCGATATCAGTCTATAGCCTTGACACAGTGACTGTCAAAAGTAGTTGAATAGCGGGACAAACCTCAAAGAATAACAACCCGAACCACTATAAAATCCTCACTTTTATATTATGGGGGTTATGCAATAAAGAGCATAACAATCGTGTCTAGATGCGTATAATGTGCTGTTGATATAAGTACATTTTCATGTAACTGTACGATTATAAATGAGAGCTAGGAGAGTTGATATGATAGAGTTGGTTCATGCTAAGGTATTTCACGCAGCTCTTTAAATGGTTTTTCATTCTATGCTGTGATGAAATAATGAGAAACACATTAATTATACTTGGTAGAAGAAATATTTTATTACAAAAAAATAATAATACTGACTGCTAAATACAAATCTATCTGTTAATCATTTGACAT
Organism: Hydroides elegans; assembly: GCA_001703475.1. Lineage (NCBI taxonomy): Eukaryota > Metazoa > Annelida > Polychaeta > Sabellida > Serpulidae > Hydroides > Hydroides elegans. The sequence continues at coordinate 7,946 of LQRL01055752.1, forward strand.
TTTACATGTATTACTAATTTAATTACCCTCGAATCAGCAACAAAATACAACAAAATTCTAACACTGCTCACCACCCAAAAAAAAGCACCAACCCAAATATAAAATGCTCCATAATATCATTTGCCTCTGCATTAACACATATTTCGCCCCCAAAATATTAGGCCCCACCAACCTTGGAAGCTGCCTGCCAAACAACGGCAGTTGTAATAATAGTAAAATCTGGGCGTATCGAAAATGCCACGAGTGCTTTTGGATCTCATTGCCCTTCATCGTTCTTCCCTTGGCAGAGAAATAACAAATTGTAAGCGCTCATTGATGGGAAAAATGTTAAAAGCGACAACCCCCGTACATGCTCCCTATGCTAGGCCTTTGGGGCGCTGATACATGTTAATAGAAAAAAAAGAACAAATCGGAGGGATACATGCAATAAACCGCTATTTGTAATTGCCATATTTTTGCCACCTGACTTCCCATTTACACTATGGAATAAATGCCCCCTTATTGAAGAAAAACAAGTCAGATAACCGGTATATTTAAATCCTGATTTGATTAACCATTTTGAGATCAATCGAAACACTTGACATTAGTTTTCAGGTTGTTGCACGACCCGTTATTCCATTATTGTTCCCCTTCCATGGCAGCGAAACAAATCTAATAATGTATGAGCTCACCGATGAGAAAAATGTTGAATCCTACAACCCCGAACATTCGCCCTTTCATAAAAATCGCTTATGAATATCGGGCGCCATGGATATGAAGGCGAAAAAAATCCCGATTATCCAGTGAAGTAACCCCCTTCCTGGGTCGTTAAGGGTATGTGTAAGAACCTGCGATGTTAACTTTAACTTAACATGTTTTGGCAATGGGATTGTAAAATATGTTATAGCATACATTATATTCGTAACGCTCAGAAACTTCCATATATTGTTGACTAATTTCAAATAATTGTCTCTCAATATTTTAAATCTGGACCTACCGTAACATGTTTTTGCTCGCATCCCTCCCAATTATGGAACTAAGCACCCATTACAGAAACAATAGATTTCGAGGGGCTAAAATGAAATGGAGTATTCCATGTCGGTATTGTTTTACCCTAGAAATGCTGCACAGAAAACCGCTATGATTTCGGCGCTTATGCGTACTAGTGTGTGCCAATAATTTCATGGTTATTCATGGAAATAGATCCTTCTGATAATGTTATATGAAAAACAATATGTGTGATTTTTATTGCGTGGGTTTGACTATCCATCCTTCTGCTCAATTGTAAGCTTCAGTCGTGAAACATAACTGTGTTGAATATAGATGAATAACAAAATGATGTCGCTTCAAATGGGACGGTCGTTTGATTATTATCTGCTATCTTTCTCGTTTACGAAAACGGAGCAGGTTATATTTTTGGTCCGTTTTTGTTTGAGAAATTTGTGACACGCATAACTTGGACTTAGGAGCTATGAACAAACATGAACAGCATACCATAATATAACATATAACATGAAGTTATTTATCGACCGATTAAATTATGGAATGTTGATTTGGTTGATAATAAACGTGGAAAATAAAAATGTTAGAATTGAAGCGACGTCGAATCTCACGACATCCCTGTAAAGCTTAAATGCACAACATTATTCTAATGAGCTAAGACGACCCTTGGCCCCTATTATGCTACGGTCTTATTGGCTGTCTTATAAGCCACGCGCCATACACATTGACGTTTTATGCCAGTTTACACACGTCAATCAAAACGCATAGGCAATAGAGTGTGAGCTCAGTAGGCGGGCATTGTCGATGTAGATATGACGTAATTATTGCGTCAAAGGGCAAATGCAGCGTTATGAAAGCTGTTCTTATGTTTATTAGATTAGGATAATCGCGAGCATGATATGACATGATGAGCATAGAATTAAAAAAAAGTTTATGCTCAAATCTGCTTTAGATGAATAAGCATTTCAATTTCATTTCACACTAAAGATAGCAGATTTATATGCTCTATGAGCATAATATCCTTGTTGCAAATGTTGTTGTATCGCGCGCAACCTAAGATAAAAAATGGTACCGTATTTACAAGTACCAAAATCTTGCTTTCTTTTTGCCGTGGTAGAATTCTCATTGACATTCGCTTCCAGATAATGAGACTGATTCCCCATCATTGACTTAAAATTACACTCGGCCACAAACATGTACGGTGGTTAATCCCTCCCGCCCCATCTTTATACCAACCCTAGTCATTTTCTCAGTTTTATCTTGTTGGCATTTTAAGTCCTTGATAGACAAAATGTTGCATTATCGTGGCACCGAATCATACACATTCCCTTGGTATGATCTGATTATGGGGACAATTTTGGAAAAATGATACATGTGTCCTGTGAGATGATGGAGTCATAACGATCTGAACCGATAAAGTAATCAATTGATGAAAAAAAAAATCAAATTATCCAGCCGGAAAAATAAGGCGATGGGTGTCTCGTTCCAAATGTGCTCAAAATAGAAAGGGGAAATCGTTGCATTTCATCCTCATGTGCTAACTGTAAGTCTCATATGCAAGAAACTGATAGCTCCAATCCGGTAGATTCCATATATAAGCTTAAAATTTCCTTGGCGCCTTGCATTTCTAACTCATGATACCTGCACGGATTTATACAACATCAGATGGGATTGGTTTCTTTTCCCCGTTGGCATCCCGGATGAATTTTATTTGAATCTACCCCTGTGCTATTTGTAGATTTAGTGATCAATTGCAATTTATATCAAATATTATGCATCGTGTTTTTGCCTGTTATTTTGTTGATGATTAAATTATTTTGTTTTTATTTTTCCCAGGCGAGTCCGGAGCAGGCAAGACAGAAGCCTCGAAGATCATCATGAGATACATCGCGGCTGTCACCAATGTCGGAGGCCAACAGGAAGTAGAACGGTGAGTGTGGGGCGATATTAGGGGTTTTATGAGTTGAATTCTTTCTTCCTAGTTATTCAAATTTCCTAGCTAGCTTCCTATAAACTTAGTTTCTTTCTTGTTTCTATGCCGGGGATGTTTGATTTTTTTTCCCGTTTTATTTCCGGTTTGTTCTACCTCAATTACAATGTAATTCTCATATATTACACTTTCAGTCCAGCTGCTTTCGCCTTAGTTTTTCTTAATATTGGAGACCATTTAGTATGAAACTGATTAATTTAAACTGTCATGTAGTTAAACTATTATTTGGTTAACGTTTTATTATGATCACTTAATAAATAGTGAAACTTCTTCTCTCCTTTTCTCCTTTAAAACATCCTGGCTACCACTTATCTACAAGCACCCTCCAACTGAAAAAAAAACTCCAAAGTGGGCGATTACACTCACTTGATGTATAAAATTCTCATTTTGGTACAACTACATGTAGCAGTGTCCATTTATAATCGAAGGGCTTTTCCTTATCTAATCAATTTGTCGCGCAATTGTTTTTTGAGGGTCTCATTGAGATATTTATGAGTTTGTTAATGTAGTTAACTGCCTACAGTTATGATTTTTCGATATGTTTCACTTGTATATTATGGTGTTGTTTAGATTGTTTGACATGTCAAGTAGCAGGTTTCTACTGTAGTTGAAAAAAAAGTGATTTTACAATTTGAAAAAAAAATAAACGTTTTCGAATAAATGCAAATTCAGACATAACCCTTGACGTATATTTGTATGTGCTACGGCCCCAACATAACTATAACATCTTCAATCACTTTACAAGATGTTCAAATTATCTCTATCTCTGTCTATACTGTTTTGAAATTATATCACATTTTTATGTAACCCATATTGCAGAGAATATGAAATTAGAATTTAATTTAGAAATAGTAAAAGTTTCTATCTGTCCGCCAAACGGTTAACTGAAATCTTTTGTCGGTCTGCCAGAATGTTATCCCTCCCGTACCTGCGGACCGACGGTTTTCTTGTCACTGATAACCAATAAAAAATATATTATCTTATCTTGAAATGAATTGTTTATATCTCTCCAGAGTAAAGAACATCCTGCTGCAGTCGAATTGCATCCTGGAGGCATTCGGAAACGCCAAAACCAATCGAAACGACAACTCGAGCCGCTTCGGCAAATACATGGACATCAACTTCGACTTCAAAGGGGATCCTGTAGGAGGGCATATCAACAACTATTTACTCGAAAAAGTAAGTGATCGGTGAAGTTCGGAAACTGATAGTTGATGTTCGGTTTATTTCGGAATCCGACTGTTATTGTTCGGTAGTGTCCGGAAAGCAATCGTCAATGTTCGGTATATTTCGGAAATCAGTCGTAAAAAGCTGTGGGGGATGCAACACCAACTGGAAAAGGTGTGAAATCGATAGCTTCCTAAAAGCACCCGTTTACGTTTGGCATATCTCGGAACACAAATAGCGTGTTACCATTTAAGAGCCTAACCCAACTTAACAAAAGTTGCATCAATGGGGTGAGCAGCAACACAATGTCATTTGCATTGCTCGCTTTGTCCTGTCCTTAACATCAACAACTATTTCTCGAAAAGATGTTTGTCTAAATGTTTAGTTCATTCCATTTTATAGAACACCATCAACCAATTAAGAATTGTCGGATCCGTATAAACATCGCGATAACTTATGAATTTGAGAAGATTTACGAGAACACATTTTGCTATAAAATAAAAAATGAAAATGAAATAGATTTTCCCGATTTAGTAACTTTTTTTTTACAAAAAAATACACACACTCTTTCAAATGGCAATGCCGATAGGCCATTTCACTACTTTTAATCGACAGCTGTTTTAAAAATGAAGTATTAAATTTATGAAAAAAAGGAGAATTTTAACATATAGTGCAAATCGTTCTGCTTTTATTTACGAAATGATTGAAAAATTAGATCGACTACACGCACTGATAAATCATAAAGCTCGATATTTAACAAGTTCATTAGATTTGATCCCAGATATTTGCAGTCAATTGAGATATTCAATCTATTATTACTAATCAACAATAGGTACAAAAAGCGCTATAGGGGTCGAAAATATGAAACCCGCACGCAACGAGGAAACGAAATGTTTTTGTCAGGCATTTTGCTTTTACGATTTTCAGGCTGTTGGCAGTTAGATCGTGACGATTTGTTTATTTTGCGCATTCGTTTATACATGTACATGTATATTCGTGTATTGGCAAAAGTGACATCTCATCTCTCATCCCACTTAGTGCGGCGTCGTTTGACATAAGAAGCTAAAAATAGATTGGCATGTTTCTAGCTGCAGGGATGGAAATTAAGTTACCGGTACAATGATTCATATACAGAATATATGCAGACACCTGTATACATTGTACATCTTTTGGAGTGTATATATTTTAATTTATAATGGTCCATTTTTTGCGAACCTCTTGATTTTTATGAATGATAATAGATTTTTTGAGCTGGTACTTTTTATCGACAACTTGAAAGGTCTTGGAAACCAATATTTATAAGAATCATTATTTATTTGGTTTTTATTTATTAAACTTAAAAATTCGGGTGGCCAAAGCAATAATAACAACACTTAAAAAATCGTTCGAAAAATGCACGCAAGTTCTTTTTTATTTTTTTTGTGTGTTTAGTTCATGTGCTGTTTGACATCGATTACAGGGAAATGTTAAGTTTTTTGCAACTTTTGTTTTTATGTTCAAGGATATTTGCATTTTGGCATAAACAACATATTGTTTTGCCATGGAAAATGATTGCGAAATGTTTAAAAAAAAAACATCTGAAATTTCATGCTGTGTGATTTGTATGATTAAAAGTTATACGCAGTAGAATTCTAGGGTATTCGTCAAAAGATCTCGTTAACCTGATAGAAAACCTCCCTTTTGTTTACTTGCAATATGTACATGTATTGGGTTTGAATCGTTATAGTTATAAATGAACCGGCACCTTTATTTACAATATACGGGATTTTAAACTTGTCATTACTTTGAAATATTGCAATTTGATATTTCATAGGTTAATTGATTGAAAACTTATTCAAAATATATGTCTTAATATGGGACACATAAATTGTATGCCAACCCCCGACTGCCTTTCCATACCCAGGCTTCATCATATCCTATATTGAATACAAAGTCATTTCCCTGTTTATGATTTTAACGCAATACAACGCGGCTGTTAACATTCAACTGTACATTTTCGATGACTTTTCACAAAGGGCTCGTTACACGGTTGAGGGAGCGACAACTTCGTGTATTTGAAAATAGAATTCAATGATGTGAGGGTAATTAAAAATCTGTCGGCGGCGGCCGGGGAATTTATGGAAAGAACAGTGTATATTCGCTTTAATAATAAGGGTCTAATTTAAATGTAGGTCGATGAACCAAGTATATATTTTTGATTATTGCGTGAGGGCAGCATGCCACAAAATGGTATTAAAATTAGGTTAATCCAAATATGATATGACCTAAAGCGTGACATAACTTTTCCTAATAGTTTTAATCAAGAGGGGGAAACAATAAGCACAAATCGTTTGGTAATTGTTTCCTGAGTCGATATATAAATACCCGCTTTTCCAACCATTTTATATACCAAAAACAACCATTGTTCAATTTCACTTATTTTTGTTTTGTAGTCCCGTGTTGTACACCAGCAGGCTGGCGAAAGAAATTTTCACGCATTTTACCAAGTAAGTCAATGTAGATTTCCACATAAATTGTCCTTATTGATGTTTTCTTCAATTGAAACTTTTCTCTATTTGGACCAGATCTTACGAAATTGAAACCATCAAATAATGGGTCAGTATTGCTTTATCTTATTTGTTTGTCTCAGTTGTTTTAAATTGATAGTGGTCTGTTTTTAAGCGCAATATGATAAATATTGATAAAACAAAATTTAGAATTGCGTTCACAATATAACAAATTATCAATCCTGACCGCGCAATGAGGTTCTTCCGGCAATTATTGCCTCTTTTGTTACCGTGAAAAGCATGCCAGAGTTCAATAATAATATTTGATGATTATTTTTCAGTTATTATTCGGTTGTCCCGATTCCAAAGTAGCCGAGTATCGTCTCGTCAAAGACCCCATGATCTGGCATTACTTGAACCAAGGCGGTGATGCAAAGGTGCGTATAATATTGAAAAAGAAATGTGCACATCGTTTGATGACGTCATAGAATTAAGTGTAAATATACCAAATTGATGAGAAAAACGTCATGACTTAATGTGTAGATAATTGTTAGTGTGTCGAAATTTGAACATGTTCATCTGTAAATCTCAATGATTAAATTAGTTGAAAATGTCGAAATTGTTTGTCGTGGGATACAATACAGCACATTAATTTATGTTCAATTGTTGCATTAGAAATTATGCTATATTTTAGGAAACGACGACAAAAGACATTGCAAAGATTATTGGTTAATTTAAAATGCATTAATTAATTGTACATATGTATGATTATATGTTCAATATCCTATATAAAACAATAAGCATGAAGTATGAATCATAAATATTTGAATGCTGCATACTATTTTGATTTGAATGGTAATTTATAAAGTAGACCATTTTCCCCTTTAAATCGTAATATAGAACCACCTGTAAAAGATGAATGAAGTTATTTGTAAAGAAATTATATTTTCTTCTTTGATTGTAATGACAATTCTAGTACAATATTCGAATTTAGATTGTGTATGAGAAATGATTGTGTGATAATCATCCGAAATTACAACTTGTTTTCTTGTTCTCATTTTTCAATATGCATTATTTTATTTTAATTCTTTTTTCCTCATAATATAAATATTCTGAATTTGATTACTTTTCAGGCCCAAAAGGTGACCATTTTTATCATTTTTGTGTTGTGTTCCATTGCTCTTATGTTCATGTTTCTGTTAGTTTGCTATTTATTATTATTTTATTGCATTTCGTTAGTTCCTATGTCACGAGTGACTTTGCTTTTATTCTTTCTTAGCTTGAACTGTACATTTGTTAGTAATGAGTAAGTTAAGTAAAAAGGCCCAATATGAAAAAATATTAAAAACGAATCAGAAGTATTATCTGCTATAGGAAAATTTTAGTTTCATTTTGCAACTTTCTAATTTTTTAAAGTAAAGATTATTGTTTTTTTTTTTCAAAAATATATGTAGGAAAGACCTTATTTTAGAAAACGCCATTATCGTTTCGTTTACATTGCTTTGGTTATCTATTTTTGCTTGGAAGACCTTCTTTTCATTTTTCGTGGTGTAAATGGTTGTGTACAAGTTTCTTGAGCATATGTTATCTTGGCGTGCATGATATGGTTCTATAAGTTACCAGCTTCTTTCTCTATTTTTATTCGCGCAACTATAAGAAATATATTCATATATGTTGTTACGAAACAAACTATTTGAACATGCTTAGAAATCATTAAAACTCAGCCCTGTCATTTATTTCCTGAATTAGTCCTACAAAATGCATGAAGCATTCAGTTAAAATTTTGCAAAATCTATAGACGCTTTTGCTATTCTTAAAAGAATAAAAAAGAATTTCCATTCCTGTTCTTAGTTTGTTTCCGTCATTGACTATATGTTTTATTGAATGTAGTCCATTATACTTATAAATGTATCCCAATATACCTATCTACGTGTACCCTCATTAAAAAGAAATGTAAGTCATTTAATTATATTCATGTATCCCTGCCCTAAAATCAAGCCAGTATTTTAATGATATTGTATCCCTTAAGCATTGCCTATAAAAATCGACAATGCATTTAAAAACATGGCCCAGTCTTTCATGAAATTTACATATTTAATTATGACTATGTAAATTTATATGAAATCATGTTTTTGAAAAGAATTTATTAATCCATTGTATCAAGAATAAAAGTTTGTGCGAAGTTAAAGTATATTTTATACCGTAAAAGATTGATCAATGTTTTTGACCGTTCGCGTATTCTGATCAAGTATTCATTTCAACTAAAAATAAGATATATTAATTGAAACCAAATTATGATATGAAACGCCATCTTTTAAGGACCCCTTGTAAATTGTATGCAGTTCATATCATATCATCGATTTGCAATATAAAAAAATATATGATAGTTGAAATTTACATTTGTAACTTGAATTATTCAACCGACATCATAGTTTTGTACCATTATGAAATGATGAAGTGAAACGTTCCCCTGAATAAACCAATGCCTTAAATAAAAAAAATGTAATTTCAGCCACAGAGAAGTTTTAAAAAATATATTTGTTTGTAATTTCAGCCACAGCGACAGTCGCAACAGTATAGCTGGCTAATGCCGCAATCGGAACTACAGGAAAGATTCGCCAGTTGGTGTGATTATAATGTTGTTTGATTGTTGATGTTCAAACTTATTCAAAAATAAACGTGGATCTATTTCGATATGTGTAGTTTTCATTCAAAATGTTGAAATAAAATACAAGAGTTTTGTAAAGAATACCACGAAAAATGGCGCGGTTTTAAACCAATCACTTGACTGCATCATATCACTTGCCGTGGCGCCATCTTTTATTCTTATTTAATTTAGTTAAAACTGAGAAAACAGTATTTTGAAACTATCGGAACAGGTTAAATTTAAAGTAAAGGTTCCCCTAGCCTCTCAAATGGATCCACGTCATAATATAGCATACACATTTGAACGAACAAGCTTAAATATCCAAAGCAAAAGTAAAATGGGTCCTGTTTGTTTAGTCAAAACCGGATCATTAAAAACAAAAGTGTAACAGTAAGCTTGTTCTCTAGTTCAAAATAAAAATATAATTTGATTTGATAATAAGAGTTTTGTTGATGTTGACATTTAAATACACTTTTATATCCAGGGTGATTGCAGTTAAAATCCAAGCATGCTTGTATTTGAAGTTCGGCACTTTTGAACACTAACTTTATATTTTCAGTTCTTTGGGTTATCCGGACTATGCCTGCAGTTAGCTATGTTTAATCAAGCTTGTTCACTTACTAAATTGTTTTTGTGATTTTGTGAATTCTTGGACAAAAATGACATATAGTTTTGCTGTTTCCTTATTGTCTAAGTTTATGTATCTTGGAAATAATTTAAAAGAAAAAGAGAGAATGAGAAAGCCTGACAATTTGGTTATCATATTTTTAGAATCAACTTCATGATATTTGTGTTTTATCTCGTTTGATGTTTTACAAAAACATTCCTTATAAAAATGACCTCACATTTCCAGGATTCATACATTGTGTTTGTTTTTGGGCTGCAGCCTCCAACCTTGCTCTTTCTGACTCATTCCCTAACTGTTATCCAAAAAAAAAAAAAATATATAGATATCATATATGTGTGCCCCGGTAGCTAAATTCAGTGCGATATCTGTATCCATGTACCCATATAAATATTCATATATTTATTGCAT
>LQRL01055756.1:9903-22812 GCA_001703475.1 Hydroides elegans
TGTTTACAGTTTGTATTAATAGATTATCAGCTAGCTATCTTGTGTTAATAAATAAGGCATGATAAGCATAATGCTTATGTCTTCTGCTAATGATGCTTGTTGATAAAATTGATATATTTCCCCGTGATTTGAATATAAACTTTAAATAATTGAACTAATGAAAACCGATAAACCTTAGCCTCAAACACCCATTTGATCGTTTTTCTAAGCAATAATGGACTTGCCATTTTATTCTTTGAGCTGATCGGACAATATCGGTTCAAAATAAAACGCTCTAACACATATAAAAGCTACCCCGCCGAAGATTATCGTATGATTTATGATGCTTTTTTAAAATTAATATATCAAATGTTTTAAAATATAGGTATTTAGTATTAATTACGAGAAGGCTTATTTATAAGCCTTTAATGTTATTTATGATGTGATTTGATTGGTGAACGGACAAAATCCCACCGGACAAAATCCCACTAGGACAAAATCCCACCGGACAAAATCCCACTTGGACAAAATCCCACCATGACCAAATTCCACCCGGACAAAATCCCACTCTTTTTCAAAACAACAGAGATTGAACAAGATTATATAATTGTATTTTATCAAGAAATATAACAAATAAAATTAATTAATTTTGTAAAATAGAAAACTCTGCTTTTATAATTGCAATCTAGATTGCAATCGAATCATGAAGGTGTAACGTACGGTCTTTGATCACACTAATTCGAATTGCAATCATCATCCCGATAGCGTGACATCGCCAACCTTTGATCAACTGATTGTGCATCATTTCATCGCACTGCCATTTCTGGTTATTGCAATCAAAACATGAAAGCAAAACTTTATTAATTATCTTTTCATTAATTACCACTCCTTCAAAGTCCACTCAATGTCCCGACCGGTTCACATAGCTCACCTTTGAACCCTTGATCCAACTGTGGTTGAGTGTCATGCATTGTACACTCAAATGCAATTATGTATTTAATATGCGACATGAGAATGAAGTAGCGAGCGTCATTATTTGAAAAAAAGTTGCCAAAAATATTCATAAATACAGTGAATAATATACATTTATAATATTTTTTGAAAAGGTGGGATTTTGTCCGAAAACGTGTTAAGAAAAGTGGGATTTTGTCCTAGTGTGTAAAAATGGTGGGATTTTGTCAGGGTGGGATTTTGTCCTGGATTCGATTTGATTTATGATGTTTTTTTAATTAATATAAAAAAATGTTTTGAAGTATCGATTGCATATTTATTGTTCCTATAAATGACGGGTTTTGACATTGCATTCTTTCATGAACCCTCATCCGATTCATAAACATGGTAAATGCCATGAAACTCAGGGGATTAGGATCAACTCATAAGTGGAGGGGTTGTGTTTACATAGCTGAAGGGGTTAGATAAGAAACGACAACTTTTTCACCGCGGCAACTTTTTCGATGCACCGTTCTCATCGAAAAAGTTGTCGACAACTATTTCACCGCGACAACTTAACTAAAATAAACAATACTACCTTCAAGGCAACGGCATACCAGACCCTAGTCCGACTTAAAGCCGAATACGCTTGCAGTATTTGGGAAACATACACTAAGAAAATTGTGGATACAATCAAAATGGTCCGGCGTAGGGCAGCACGATATGCCGTTAATCGATTCAAAAATACATCAAGTGTCACAGACATGCTGTTCTACCTCACATTCCCCTCTCTACTATAAGTAAAGTCCATTATTATTATTATATAAGATTATTTCAACATTTTTATTTAACAAGGAAGTATTTGTGAAACACGAAAAGGCCCCAACCGCCCCCCGATTCAAAGGGGTATTGACTATCTCGTATATGCCCGTGTTTTGGAAATTCAAAGCTTTTGGGCAATTTTGGCCAACCTCCAGTGGCCAAAATTGTCAAAAGGCACATCTACAGGCCAAAACCTTTCATATGAGCCTATTCCCAGGTCTCTACGACCATTCGTTACAAAGAAACAGCCTGGAAAAGCCTATGCTTCGAAAAACCGCTAACATTTTGGCCAAATTCGGCCATTTCCGGTGACCGAATCTGGCCAAAACTTTCAAAAGGCACATCTACAGGCCAAGACCTTTCATTTGAGCCTATTCACAGGTCTCTACAACCATCCGTTGCAGAGAAACAGCCTGGAAAAGCTCATGTTTCGAAAAACCGCTATTTGTGGACATTTTGGCCAAATTCGGCCATTTCCGGTGACCGAATCTGGCCAAAACTGTCAAAAGGCACATCTACAGGCCAAGACCTTTCATATGAGCCTATTCCCAGGTCTCTACGACTATTCGTTACAAAGAAACAGCCTGGAAAAGCCTATGTTTCGAAAAACCGCTATTTGTGGACATTTTGGTCAAATTCGGCCATTTCCGGTGACCGAATCTGGCCAAAACTGTCAAAAGGCACATCTACAGGCCAAGACCTTTCATATGAGCCTATTCCCAGGTCTCTACGACCATTCGTTACAAAGTTACAGCCTGGAAAAGAATCGATGACGGACGGACAGACGGACAGACGGACGGACGGACACCCCGAATCTATAGGCCCCCAACCTTCGGGGTTGGGGCCTAAAAACAAGGAAGTATTTTTGAAACACGAAAGGGACATTTCATATAAGCCTATTTGCAGGTCGCTACGAACATCCGTTACATAGAAACAGCCTGGAAAAGGCTCATGTTTCGAAAAACCGCTGTTTTTTGTCATTTTAGCCAAATTCGGACATTTCCGGTGACCGATTTTGGCCAAAACTGTCAAGAGTCACATCTACAGGCCAAACCTTTCATATGAGCCTAGCTATTCCCAAGTCTCTACGACCATCCGTTACAAAGATACAGTCTCAGTGTCTGGAAAAGAATCTATGACAGACGGACAGACAGACGGACAGACTGACGGACACTCCGAATCTATAGGCCCGCAACCTTTGGGGTTGGCCCTAAAAAAAAACATTTCGGTGTCGCAAAAATAATTTGACACACATTTAGAAGAAATTTAGAGGAAACAAAATACCGGTAGCTTGATCGATTTAACCTACGTTATGTCAAGCGATGTTGCTTTATTTTCTCCCGCATACAAGGAGTAGAAAAAGTTGAGAGTGTAAAGGTTGATACTAGTACGACGGTGACTGTTCACATGTCCGAAGGTCCACATGTCCGAAGGTTCACATGTCCGAAGGTCCACTTGTCCGAAGGTCCACTTGTCCGAAGGTTCACTTGTCCGAAGGTTTTGTTATCAGAAGAAACACGCTGATAAGCATATTATTTTTGTGATTGAAAATATAAATTCTTCTCTACTAACTGGCTGTCCGACCCTCCTCAACCCATGGAAAGAGAGTTCCCCAGGTTTTCACACAGGTTTACATCATGACCAATGCAAATTGAGTTTTTCAATTAAAAGGTTGAACAACTTGATGACAAACAAAATCAGATTTTTGTCTACACATTTTGTAAGATTTTGTCAGCGTGAATACTAAGTCCTATCTCTATCCCTTGGAAAGGAAGTTGAAAAGGGTAAATTTCCATCAAATTCGGGATGCACCCTCTTTCCATACACTTTTGAGCGATTTAAAAGGCAGCAGTCAAACAACTCAGAAAGTAGAGCCTAGGCCAAATATCTATTATCCTAAACCTGGTAACTAAGATGCTGATGTTGAGAAAATCTTACCACCTAAGTTGCCTTATTTGTATCTTCATTTTATGCAGCAAAAACATTCAACGAAAATACCTGGTCTTCAAAATTAATTGGAATATAAGTTCGTTTTAAAATAAATGAATAAACTAATTAAGTTATAAATTTAGAAACAATGCATTCATCTTTAAAATATGCTATATATACTAAGAGTCAAAAGTATGGAATATTATTTTTGAAAAATTCTACAATTAATATGAGAAAATATTTATGTTTCAAACAAAAAGATAATGTAAGTATTATATCTTAGTTATACTATCTGAAATTTTCAGATCAATTGATAATCATTTAATGTGAGTAATGAGCACGTAAGGCACACAGGGATCGAAATCAAAAGTCACACTTACGCATATCACTGCATGAATGGCGTAAAGTATATATAAATTTTAATAAATTTCTTCCAATTGGACGGGTGAGGGTCGGGTAGGATAAAATTTAAATGTTTGTCAATGCGCAGGTTCGGATATGTGAACCTTCGGACATGTGAACCTTCGGACAGGTGAACCTTCGGACAAGTGGACCTTCGGACAAGTGGACCTTCGGACATGTGGACCTTCGGACATGTGACATGGAACCAGTACGACTACGAGTACGAGTATGTTCCCTTTTTCCCAGCGCGTTCCACTCTAATTTTCATGCATCTCAAGAGTTATCTGTTGTACCAAGAATCTCGAACAATGCTCAGTATTTCATACAGACGTATTGGTATGCTAAACGTACTCACCTGGTTGATGCAAAACGTCTGAAAACCTTTAATCATATTCTCTCTTCTACTGTACTTCTAGTCCGTAATCGTAAACAAAAGGTCATTTGCGTCACGTTTATATGTGTTAAAAATGAGAAAATTTATTCATACGGAGACTCTAGAATATCATGGAAAATATTTATATATAAATACCTACTATTTATTACTTGACAATGAGGAAAATTGTGTAAAAACGTACTTTTGTTCACGAAATGACAAGTAGCGTTCTTGTGTTTATTTCAATCTCCAAACTTATCTTGATGTGCAAACTCCCGATATTTATTAATTTGGCTGGTGGCAAGATCCAAGCAAAGAAATATTTAATTTATAAAAAAAATACATATGAAACTCTTTGAATAACTAGAGCATATAAAAGTCAATTGCTTAAAAATACCAAACAATTAAAGCAACAAATTAGCACTTGACATTACAATTAACAAATAAATTATTATCTGCTACCTTTTTCGTTTACGAAAACGAAGCAGATTATATTTTTGGTCCGTTTTTGTTATCAAAATTTGTCACACGCATAACTTTGTCTTAATGGCTTTAACCAAATACAAAAATTATGTCATAATGTAACATATAACATGAAGTTATTTATCGGCTGACTAAACTTATAAAAGGTTGATAGAGTTGCTTATAAACGTTGAAAAACTAAAATTTTGAGTTAAATGGAAACTCATATTTTGTACGTCCCTATGAAGGGTTCTGATTCCTTATTGGCTAGAGCGACACGTGTACGCTCTCATGCCTCGCTCTTATTGGTTGACTTTAATTTGTAACGCGAAATACACTTTGACGTTTAATACCATCAAACACACGTCAATCAAACGCAACCAATAGAGTGGGTAGGCGGTCATTGTCGATGTAAATATGACGCAATTATTGCGTCAAAGAGCAAATGCAGCGTTATGAAAGATGTTCATATGTAGTGTTGTTTAGAATAAGCACATGCATGAAAAAACATTTATGGTAAAAAATATATGCCATAGCCTATAGGATTCGATTTCATCTCACATAGTGAAAAGGTAGCAGACTCATAAGCTCTATAAGTATAAATCCCCTCTCGTTTTCAATTGTTATGTCACAAACATAGAATTGTGTCAAAAAAATAATGCTTCCACAATCCTCTTGACGACAGTTATATGGTTACGATCAAAATAAAAAGTATATTTCAAAGGAGAAAAGGAATCTGTATCTGTATGAGTGCATCCCTCATGATTGAGTATTTTCGCACTTGGTCCAACTAGGTGTCAACAACACTAAACACTCGGTAAAACGTGCAGATGTGAGGCCAAAAACGACTAAAAATAATGGAACTTGTCTAGGCAGTAAATTCAAGCTTGGCCTTCCCTAGTCTGAAGCTGTTGAGTGACGTTTTTTTTGGTGGGATCCTGGGGCAGTAAGTTCCATATGCGGATCGCCGATGGGTAAAATGAGTGTTTGTACGCCAAAACGCGAGTGTGGGGCTGATTAAATCGTATGTCGTGGCCACGATAGAGGTTTCAGGGCGAGTGATATGCATTATTTCTGGTATGGCAACTAGCTTATTCAAAATTTTGTACATTATCACAGCTTTTCCTTGTTTGCGCCTGGCTCGTATGGTTGGCATTCCTAGTTGGTTTTGCATGAGAGTTGGACTGATATCATATCGGAAGTCGGAGAATATATAGCGGGCGGCGCGCCGCTGTACTGCTTCTAGTTTGCTTATGTATTTCGATGTGCAGAGGTCCCAGACTGACGACGCATATTCAACTATTGGTTTGACATAGGTGGTGTAGCATGTTTCTTTGATGTTTCTGGGACACATTTTAGTATTCCTCCGCAGGAATGCACGCACGGAGTGTGCTTTCTTGATAATCATATCAATATTGGAATTCCACGACAGTTTTCTGTCGATTGAGAGACCGAGGTACTTTGAGTTTTCTTTTTCTCGAGAATTTGACCATGTATGGTGTAGTCGAACTGGATCAGTTTTCTTTTGTTAGTTACAGTGAGGACCTCGCATTTATCCGGATTGAATTACATCACCTGTTCTCCCATTCTTGTAGCTTGTTTAGATCGCTCTGTAGAAGTAGGGCATCACTTTGCGATTCGATGTTCCGAATTATCATGCTATCATCAGCAAATAGGCTTGAGGATGAGTGCTCAAACGGAGTCGGGTAAATCGCTTATGTAGAGCAGAAAGAGGAGCGAACCTATCACACTGCCCTGTGGTACCCTAGATGTGACACCAATAGGAGAAGAGGTTTTGCCGTCGACAACAACCGATTGCTCCCTATCGCGAAGGAAGTCTTCAA
Organism: Hydroides elegans; assembly: GCA_001703475.1. Lineage (NCBI taxonomy): Eukaryota > Metazoa > Annelida > Polychaeta > Sabellida > Serpulidae > Hydroides > Hydroides elegans. The sequence goes on from LQRL01055756.1 coordinate 16,645, forward strand.
TCCAGTTGAGGATTTTCCCACGAATACCGTATTGCTTGAGCTTTGGCAGAAGGCGTTTATGAGGCACTTATCAAATGCAAGTGGTTTAACGATATTGCTTGAATAGTCTTTGAGAAATCTAGCCGATATATCGTCCGGGTCTTGTGCTTTTTCGGATTTAGTTGTGTTAGCAGTTTGTAGACACCTTCACTATTTATTACGAGATCCGATATTTCGTGGGATGGGCTTTCACTCAAGTCGGGGAGAGCGGTAGAGTGCTCTTTAGTAAATACTGAGCCGAACTGGTTATTGAGAATGGTGGCTTTAGATTTTCGTTCTGCTTTAGAGGAGAGACGCCGACCGATTCGAACCGTTTATTTTTAATATAAGACCAAACATTTTTGGGTTACTTTTAAAATTGTCACAAAACATATATTTGATATACAAGTTATAAGCCTTGCGGTTTTCTTTTTTGCATAGCCTCTTTAGTTCTTTGTAATTCGTGGAGGCTTTTTTCCTTTTTGTATAATTTCCTTTTCTTTCGTGAGATTTGTTTATCCATGGTTTCAATTAACGAGCTGATGTTGACTTTTTTTGGTACGTGTTTATCTTAGAGCGTTTAGATTTTCTTCTTTAAAAACTGACCGTAGTTCATTAATCGGTGTGTTTATACTGAGCTTTTCAAAAAATCTGTGCTGAAACCATCGAGGTCTTCGGCGAGACTTCGAGCGTTAGTTTTTTCCAAAGGCTTACTTCGCGTTTAACAGGTCTGTTTTGTGTTGCTATGACGTTAGAATCAACCAATACCATATCATGGTCACTGATTCCGGGGATGACTTCACATCTATTAACCAATGTTGGTCGATTGTTGAGAAATACATCTTATATATTTTCTCCTCCTGTCGGAGCATCAACTATTTGATCTAATCCAGACCAGTTTATTTTTATAAGAAAGTCCTTGTTTATTTTTAGTGAGTATTGATGAGATTTCACAGAGTTTGTTCCCAAGTCTATGTCAGGAAGGTTGGTTTCACATGTGATCCATATAGTTGATTTAGGGTCGGATCTAGCTATTTCGTTGAAACCTTCGCATAGTGATTCGCTATAGTCCGGGCCGCTACTTGGTGGTCTATAGACTGAACAAACTATGAGAGGATTCGATTTAAATAGCTCGATTTTGGCCCATACTATTTCAAATTGGTTATTGCACGAATAGGCTTGGCTAATAATATCTCATTTGATGACAACGAAGACTCCTCCGTAGCCATATGATCTGTCTTTCCTATATACATCATAGACTGGTATGAATTCGCTAGTCGGGATATCGGTTGTTAGCCAGGTTTCATTTGCACATATGATATCGGGTATGATATCGGAATGAGTTATAACATGGAGATTTATCTCCGCAAACCCATAGAAAAGGTATACCGAAAAATAATTCTTATAATTCTAATAAACAGTGCTTTATAATTGTCATATTATCTATAATTGATAAGAAACACGTTGAATTTGAAAATGATTGATAATTTATCGTCATGTGTATATTGTACTATAATGATTTCGCTACATAAATGCTTATAAAAGTAGAAGTAGTTGTAGTAGTAGTAGTAGTAGTAGTAGTAGTGGTAGTAGTAGTAGCAGTAGTAGTAATAGTAATAGAGTAGAGCAGTAGAGTTGTAGAGTAGATAGTCATAAACATGCTTAGAATAACATGATATGAACATTTATTGCAGAAAAAGTTACATATATTTTTGCGGATACAAACTTTAATCGACAAATTTGAAAATATATATGTACACCAAAGAATTTTGGCCAAACTCATCAATTGCCATGCAACAATTAATTGATAAAATCCCAAGCATATACTGCTCCTCGATATTCATGCTGAACATAATATTTCTTGTTAGAGTCATATTAAAGAAAATTTTGGAAATTTTTACCTTTAAAACCATGAATGAATTTTAATGTTTATCATTTATATTCTGTTAAAATTTTTGCTAATGAATTATTGCCCTGATTAAACATTGCTACTTCAAATTATAAGGGTGCTCAAAAGTATGCCAGTCCGCTGCATAGAAATATATATTTGTATACATAGAGTAAACTGTATTTGCTTTAAAACCATAGCATATTTGAAATATATATAGCAATGGGATAACTAAAGAATTTAAAAAAAAAGAAGAAATTGCACATTTATAGAAACTTTTATTTAAGTTTCAATTACTGTCATAGTATTTAGAAAAATAACTTCTAAATAGCATTTACACGAATAAATATGTGATTAAGGATAGCTTCAAGAGTACTTTACTTTTTTTGCCCTTGATTGTCTTATAGACTTTTATTATTAAGTATATGATTGGATACATAAGTAAAAACTATCTCTAACGCGATGAAGCGATGTTACTTAAGGATTTTTTTCAAAAACAAATTTGACACGCATTACATCACCAATATCTTTTGCAATATCTTCTTCCGAAGCAATATTCAAATAAATAGCAAACATATTTAATAAGTACATACTTAAGCCGTACGAGAAAAGAAACAAATGTAATGTATAATTGAGCTAAATCTTTTCTTCGCAATCAAACGCAATTCAATTCTTATTCTTATGATGAAGTTATATAAATTAATAATTTAACGTTATATGTATATGCGTATGCATTTACATATTAATGTTAAAAGAATGCTTTTAAAATATTCTCTTTAGAACATTTTTTGTAAGAGCATGACATCTGACATTCCTCAACGGCCAACGTGGTGGTCATAACCCTAAATGGCAACGGCGCCAGCAACAAATCCGCCGATACATACAAAAAAAACAGCCAATAACGACTTTGAAACCGCCTCAACAGCCAGCGCCGAAGACACAGACAAGTCGACAAGCTGAGAACATGGCCGCCGACAAAGATAAAAAGTCCACCGACACTGCAAACGCCGAGGACACAGCCACAAATTGCGTCGGTGACAACAACCACGACAACCGAGGTCACAACAAGCAATATCGATGATGACGACAAAGAAACTACCACAATGTCCAACAGCCACCGATGTCGCCGACGATGATAGACAAATCGCTACCACGGCTAACAATTATGACACAGCCGGCTGTTGCTGACGTTGGCAAAGATAATGCTGTCACTGCTGTCGGCGATGAAACACCCAGTACCAGCCGATGGCACGGCCACGGATTGGGGTGACGACATCAAAGCAACTGCTAAAACGACCATAGCCGAGGGCATATCCGCGAATGTAAATGAAGACTGCAAAGAAACCTGTCACGGCCAACTCCCGATCACAGCCACCGATGTATCCAAATACGACAACATACCTCCGCCACGACCAATGCCGATGTCAGACCCAATGTTGTCACCGACGATGACAAAGCACCCCCGCTATCGCCGACCTCGAGGCCACATTCCCAACTGTCAACAAAGACGACAAATAAATTCACATTCACGGCAAACGCCATGAACATAGCCACCAATGTCAACGACGACTGTAAATAAAACGCCGCAATACAGCCATTAATATTGGTCACGAATACAAAAAACCGCCGCTGTGGTCAATGTTGAGGTCAGAGTGAACAAAATCACCATTAATGACAAATAAACATCAATTGCCAACACCAAGGACACAGCCAACAGTGTATACGACAAAAACACCACTCACACAGCCAAGAATGTCGCTGGAAACAACCAATAAACCACCCTCACGGTCAATGCCACTGAAACAGCTACTGATGCCATTTTTCGACAAAAACAATTCGCTGCCCATGTCATCGACAAGGCACAAACATAGATGCAGACACTGCCTCCGATGTAGCAGCCGACAAAAAAAAACAAACCGCCTCCATGTCAAACGCCGAGCTCACAGCTACATATTTTACCCGCGACAATAAAAAACGCCCCTAAACCTAGACAATTTGTCACTGCAAAACACAGACACTGCCACCAACGTAGCAGCCGACAAAAAAACCGCTTCCATGTCAAACGGCGTGGTCACAGCTACATATGTTATCAGTGAAAAAAAAGAACGCTCCTTAACCACGCAGCAGAATAACCGCAACCACTGTCACTGCGAAAGACCCAGCCTCAAATGTCATCGATGACGACAAGGAAAGCGCCGCTATGGCCAACGCCGAGGCTACAGCCAACTATCTCGCAGATGACAACAAAAAGCCCAACCATAGCCAGCGCCTAGCACACAACAATCGATATAGACTATAATGACAACAAAAAAAACCCGCCACCATGTCCAACGTCGAGGACACAGCCACTGGTGTCGCCGATGTCGAAAATAAAAAAGCTTCCATCTTCAACAAAGAGTTACAGACACTTATACGAATAGAGCCAACGATGTCGCCGACGACGACAAACAAACCGCCATTTCGGCCAATGCCAAGGAGGCAGCGAACAAGGTCAACGATAACGACAAAGAAACTGGGACCACGGCCATCGTCGAGGTCACATACATCGATCTTACCGACAATTAGAAGCAAACCACCATAACAGTAAAGCCGAGGAAACAGTCATCAATGTCACGGTATACGGCATAGAAACCACTGCAACGCCCATCGATGAAGTCAAAGCCACGCTAAGTCAGGGGCACGGCCACTAATGTTTCCCAATAAGACATATAACTTGCCGTCAAGATAAACGCCGATGCCATAGCCATCAATGACGACAAGCAAACCACCAGCATGGCCAACGCCGAGGATGCAGCCTTTTATGCCTCCGATGACAACCAAAGAACCACTTTTCGCCGATGACGACAAAAAACCGCCACTGTTGCCATTGCCGAGAATATAGGCACATATGTCGCCGCTTTCGACAAAGAAATATCAGAGATGTCGCCGACGACCACATAAAAACCACGCCACGGTTAATGTCGAGACCACAGCCACATATGTTTTCGGTGACAACAAAAGAACATTTTCTCCCCAACGACGATAGAAAACCCGTCACTGCAGCCGTCACAGCCAGTGATGTTGGCGATTAAGAGAAATAAATGGCCGCCATGGTCATCGCCGAAAATGCATTGGTTAATGCCTGGCTGTCGGGTATTTCAAACCTTGGGGAAGGGGATGTCGTCGTGGGTTCGTCGCATATAAGCGCCTCCAAACCACTCAGATAGAGTCAGAATAGATAGTTTGGGCAAAAAAATATAATTTCGGGATGATTGTGTTTAGGTCGGCAAATTTTAATCATAACCCTATTTATTATGACATAAACCTAAGTTATTCAGTCAAATTATTCGACCTAAAATTTAGCAAAATAAATTAACAGAATATATCAATAGTTTGAATGAATGTTTATATCATATTAAGCATCTTTAGTGGTTGGATTAATCGGGTAAAGATTAAAATATACTTACCGAAACAAGGTCATCCCGGTGTGACATTTTTGCCCAAACTCTCTAATAACTCAGTCGGTTAGAGCGGTGCGCTGTAGGGACTCGCAACATTTCAATACTTATCATAACTTTAGCCTATTTTGACATTTCGAAAACATCCGGTTTGTGCAAAAGTTGGAGCGGGAGAAATGTCGGTGGAGGAAGAGAGGAACAGGTGTCAAAACGTTTTAAACTGAAATAACCAACATTAAGAAACACTTTAACCTTTTTTTATCATATATTTTTCAGGTGTTTTTAACAGTGACAAACTTAGAAACTAATTTTTGTAGTGGGCGATAAAAGGCTTAACTACATGCCTTAAAACTACTTTACCAAGAAATGATTCTTGGAGACCTCTATCCTTCATATCGTAGACTGAACACTCAAAGTGTAGCACTATTTAAGTGAATTGCAACTGTAAAGAAGGCTTACAGACAATTAAATTTAACAAGCCATGAGACCGTATCACTATTGAAGCGCCTGCGCATTGAACGTTCCGATGTTTTGTTTCCGTTTCTAATGTAAAATAGTTCATGGTTTGTAAAATCCCTTTATTTAACACAATTAATGATATTATGCATTTCTCACGATCAACTATGGTAATTTAAGCTATTTAACTATCGACATGTAATGTGTTTTAAAGTTGACAATCCCTCAGGTCCTATTGCTTTCTTTTCGTCGATTCTGGACAGGCGTTTTTAGGCCCCAACCCAAAAGGTTGGGGGCCTATAGGTTTGGGGTGTCCGTCCGTCCGTCTGTCCGTCTGTCCGTCTGTCTGTCCGTCATACTTTTTTGTAC
>LQRL01055758.1:0-12406 GCA_001703475.1 Hydroides elegans
CAGGTAGCGGGGGATGGTTGGAGGTTTTTATGGAGCGGGTGGGTGTAAAAAAGGCACTGATTGCTCCTGAAATATACAAACCATATAAACCCATACCTTGATAATCTTCTGACCAAGAATACCATGTTTTAGTCTTTGAAACCTATTTACGACTATATACATGTAGATTGATATTTACAGTAAAGAAAAAACACAAGCAAATACCTTGATAATCTCCTGACCAAGAATTCCACCTGCCACTGCGCACACAGGGCTGAGTTCCGCGAAACAATACCTGCCACAAAAACAACACAGTCATTCATTTAGTCAGCTTTATAAGAAACAGAAACCTCATACACGGACAAATAACAATGAGTTTTTGTTTAAGCCTTAATAAAGGGCGAATGACCGCGAATGAGCAAGAATAATGATTGTCAACTCAAAACAAAAGCCGAGGAAAACGTGTGTAATATAGACTTACAGCGTAAGGAATGTTTTCTTTCATGTAATATTATATACAATTTTGTATACTCTCTATTTTCTTTTCTCACAAGGGACTCTTCTTACCTGCGTTTTGTCACAACAAAAAAGCGCTTCAAATAATACAGGAACTCGATAATACTCACACATAATAATACAGGAATTACACATCGACTAGGCTAAGTGCAGTCTAATATATGACACTACGAAAACGTGTATTTTCTTGGCATGGACTAAAAAGTACGAAAAGTAGTAGGTATATTTCAAGGTCCAACAATAAAATTGAATATATATTGTAAATAGTGTCGGAATTTTAGGTCATTTGCCTAATATAAAAGACTGATATACATATATACATATACACGTATTTTAATAGCCTATATTTTATCATATTTTTCATTAATCATCAAAATAAAATCATCATATAACCTATTTGTTAAGATGAAACCATACCAAGTACAAGAAGTTCATAAATAAACACTCACTCTGTGAAGTCGACCGGAACGAGGTCAAGGTCAACCTTAAGGTCAGTGAGCACTTCTTCGCGCAGGCGGATCAAGGTCAACTTGTCATCGTCAACACTCTTGGTGCTGGGGTCACGACCTTGCCGGGCACGGAATTCCATCAGAACTAGGGAGATAAGGGAGATAAGGAATCCGTAAGCTGAGTTGCTCGAAATCATACATATATAAAATTTTGTTTGATTTATAGAATGTCCGAAATAATACCAACATTTAACATTTTCCCGATAACAGAAAGCATGTAGGCGCGGGAATTCGTGTTAAATAATTCCAGACGTTGGAAGGTATTATTGACCAGAAATTTGAATAAATTCTCTGAATCAAAATTATGATTGACTTTACTGAAATTTCTTCACTACTATTATTTTAAGATTTTTATCACTAGAATATATTGAATTTTCCAATCACAGCATGTGTGTGACAATGACTACAAATTGACCCCTAAAAATATATGAAATTACACTCTTATACCTCTAATAAGGAAGTATGTTTTTGGCATGCGTTTGATTCTCTTTTTCGTTTCTGTGTCACTCCAGTCCACGTTGAAGGAATCCTCAAGGCGTTTGAATGAGGATGTCTTGGGGTGAAAATAAAATAATATTTATCTGTATATGTTTTATCATCAAATCTCCAGTTAGCCATACATAGTATTTCCTATAACTTATATAATTAATCTTAACATATGACTTAATATGTTTTTGTGTTGCATCTCGCGAACCATTATACAAGTATCGCACTTTCGAATAGATGCTTTATCAGAAAAAAAATATTAGTTTAACAAAGGTTTCATTATTAACGGTCAACAACAAAAATCAAAAATTTATGCTTACATTCTTCACAGTCACGGTCTCTTCCATCTTGGCTTTCTTGGCCGACGGCTCTCCTGCGCCGCCCTGCTCCGGTTTCTTTTTCACTTCCCTACAAAATAAATGCGGGAATAGGGGTTTGACAATAATGAAAGTTCATGTTTGATTGAAGTTTACTGGTTCATTACGATTTCCAAGACATTACATCCTGAACGATTTCCGGAACTTCAATTTAAGACAATTTCTGGGATCGGATTGCCAGGATTTTTTTTAAGTACATGACTACTTGACTTATTGGATCATACTGTATTACACAAGAGTTCGAAACTTATCTGATGTACGATGAAGTATGTGATATCATATGTTAAACGACACGTAAAATCCGTTTTTCAGTCAAAATAATCTATCAAATTGTAATCATCAATTAACGATGAAGCACCAGATAGATTAAAGATGATTCGATACGAAATTTAAGTTGGAAGTAACTTGTCATTGTAGGTCACACTAAATATAGGTGTACCACGTTTCACATGACGCACGAAAAGAAGGCATGCCATAGACAAAACTAATTCACATCAATCGACGCCTAACAACAGTACGACGGAGAAATAACACAATAAATTCTTATAACTTTATTTAAACAAACTATTTAACTTACTCTGCAAATTCATGTTCATTGAGATCAGCAAACATAAACGAATAGAAGCCATACACATCTCCCGCATAGAACATGATCTTGTTCCTGTGACACACATCATTGATGCGTAGTAATTCCTTAGTGGGACAACACGTGGCGCAAACAACGTCAAAGTTACGAAAGTAGTTCTCATCTTTGTTGGCTACGTCATCACAATCTGCGTTGATCTCCACCATGGGATTGAGAAGCTGTGCGCGATAGAGCGAGCTCTCTGCCCTCTAAAAGATAATAGCAAACATTAAATAATAAACATATACAATGTTTCAGCAAAATATTGAATGATTAATACAGTGAACCTTTCGTTACATCAAAAAATGAGAAGTAAGTCCCCCGCCGTCCCAATCCGTGCAACGGCATTTTAAGTCGCACTCATTATTGACCAAGTCGTACGACCCCAATTTTAGTCACACGACGAAACCAATACCCAGGTGCACAACTTCAATATATATTATTTCATTGTAGAAAGTTTCATTTGATTATGCCCCGTAGTTGTGGAGTTCGGGTGCGGAATAGCAAACTCCAAATTGTGTTGAAATTCCTCATTTTTGACCAAGTCGTACGACCCCAATTTTTATGGGGGACTAATTAAATGAATTATTGCTTTAAAACGCACATAATTGGATGTCTTAGCCTTGATATTTTTCAGTTTTATCGGATAAATGGAAAGAGTTAATGGAAATTTAACCGTTTATTTACAGGTCCCAGAGGTTCTACTTTATATATAACTCGTTCTCTTTTAGGATAACACAGTTTTTTTATAACACCGAAGATAAAAGTTTTACAAACGATTACGAACGTTATATTTCAAATAAATACGAAAATGTCACAATATCGACTCAGGGTGTAGCATAAGCCAGAATTCTGCCTCGGTATTTTTTCGAGGGTACATGAATTCAACCTCGGTAGATTCGATTTTGCCTCGGTATTTCTCGAGAGATTCCCTTATTTCTGCCTCGGTAAATTCAATTTCTCCCTCGGTAATTTTTCAAGGGTACCTCAATTCTGCCTCGGTAATCTTGATTTACCCTCGAAATTATCGAGGGTTTCGACCCTTATGCTACACTCTGTCGACCCTACCTCTCTCTTTGATAAATGAATCTATGAGTTTAACGAGTGGTTAATTTTAAATTTTCATGAGAACAGGCCTCCCAGAGACCCAAGTAAAAAGGGTTATTTTATGTCATATAGGCTTTATAAGTCATACTGGGAAGTCTGAAGGGGAGTTGATATTTAAATAGGCACCGACGTACATAATGATTTCAAATAAATCACATGCGAATGACAAACAAGACATTGATTTATATAAAAAAATAACGTTATGTTTTATATTATTTATTTAATATACTAACATTCTTTCCAAGATTTTCCCGGTCCACTAAGAATTGGTAGCAGAAATCTTCTTGTGTAACCTGCCAAAATAATGACACTTTTTAAAACCCATTACTACATATCAATAAGTTTGAAAATAAAAACATTTAAGTTTAGAATCTTTCAACAAGTTTATGAGTAAGGTCAAAGTATAAAGAAATGTCAAAGTTAACAGGCAATTAAATTCATGACTTAGTAAGAACCAAACAAAATATAATATAAATTCCACATATCGATTGATTAGTGTTGATAGAAATAACTGTTTGTCACATTTTACTTTTTACTCATAAATAATATATATATGTTTTTTTACAAACCTCCGTGCTGTCAAGTAGAGTGAGCGACTTGACTCCGCTCAGCACGATATTTTTCGCCACTTCGGCACCGAGCCCACTGACGCCAATGAGTAGAACACGGGCGGCCCTCAATCTGATGGTAACATTAATTGGTATCAATAATCATATGGTGCATATAGCGATTCGCCTTTGCAGTAACTTGGCTGATGCGTTTGGTCCATTTCATGTGGTCTTGTGGTTAAACGTATAGGTAAGGGAGTGTTAAAACGAGTATCTAGGTTGGAATTGTTCATAGAATATGTGTTCTTTTTTTTTTTTTAAATGATAAGTAGAATATAGCTTTTATAGACGATCTAAATAGCTTTTTCCACTGATTTTACGGTAGAATATAAAATCGTTGGAAAAGAGGCGTACAAGGGGGCGATAATGAAAATGGCACTTGATATGGAAATGTAACAAATGTAAAATTTAATTTCAACGACTTCATATATAATTTGTTATCGGTTTAAGATACAGTTTATATATGTATTGATGTACTGTGGAAATATGAGTTTTGAATGTTAAGCAGAAGTTGTAAAATATGAACTTTGAAATGTTCCATTTCCATACTCGTATCCAGTCAAAAATAAATATAGCTGCCCTTGTACCTGAGAATGTTTATTATCCGCTATATTACTTATGAATATACGGAACATGGGAGAGCCAAGAACTGTTCATTGTGGCATCCCTGACTTGACCCGGACCTGGTTGGTGCAGTACTTTAGTGGCCTTAATCAGATGCCTCTCAAAGAAAGTTTATAATAAGCAGCGAGCTAAAACTGAAATGCGCAGTTTTTTTCACAAACAGGGAGGTCAATGATGGGAATGATCTTGACAAACAAAAAAGTCAATGCCCAAAAGATGTAAACATTCACAACCAAACTATAGATGAGGGGTTAAGCCGTAAACTCCGAAGAGGTCTCAACTTTATCAAGATTAACGATTGGAACGATTTATTTCGGTAATCATATTATTAATGCGAAATATGATAAAAAGAACAATACTTAAATAATAAGTCACACACATTTAAGCGAACTCCTTCAAAAATACCTTACGAAGAAACGCTACGAAACTACATAGCACGATAAGAAATAGTATATAGAATCAAAGATAATCATTATATTAGAAGTTAATCCTTATAGGACAAAAGTAACATCCTAAACGTTTAGACAATTAAATAAATCAGTAAATGAGTATCTTTATGGAGGGTTTGACGAGAAAATTAACGCTTTTAATATCTTCGTCTATGCAATTCTTAACTATTCTACAATAAGCTTGACGTAAATCTATTAGGGACAAAAATACAAAGGAACATTCAGATTCTACAACGGTAAACGGTAGTTTTATAATCTACAACATCGGGCCACTCACTCAGACTGTCAAAATGATTGAAACTAAATATGAACCAGACAGTTCTCAAACTATCAAAATATTGAAAGGCACAACAAAACTATATACAACGTTATGTACACATGTCATATGAAACAAGAAGTGAGCGAATTCAATCCAAAAACCAAACTAGTGTTTTTTTTTATTGAGAAATATATGAATTTAACCAGGTTGGTAATAGTTTGTGGGTTCCTACTACACATTAAATTTTTAAATGTGATAAAACATATTCTTGTAAAAAATTCTCTTGGAATAAACCGATTTCTGAGAGCAGTAAAATAAGCCACTTTGATATTATTTCAACCTGGAAAAATTGGACCAATCGGTGATGTTTAAAATCGCCTCTTTTCCATTTATAAATGATAAAAAAAAATAATAATAAATTTCAAACAATGTTGAATTATAAAATAATTATATATTTGACAGTATTTTATCTTTTTAGAGCATCTTAATGATATAATTGTGAATTTTACTATTTTTACAAAAATGGTCCATTAAAAAAATATTTTTGGCGTTTTTGGACCTTTACACTGTTTCAAAAATCAAATCTTTTAATATTTTGTGATGAATGTCGTATAATCAAAATATATTTATAATATGAAAAACATATTTTTCTTTCGTTTTGTTTGATTTCAATAACATCGCTCTTTTAAAACATATTTATTTTTTCACTTTTATCACAGATTTTTCAGTAAAAAACTGGTTTGTTTTGGTCCGATAAAAGGCTAGTTGACGCATGCGCATTTGAAATGTCAAAGTGGCTTATTGTTTGGACAAATTAATATTTGATGATCATTATTGGGCGATAATATAAGTATTTAAACAAACCTCTTCTGTGCGTCCAATCCCCATAGTCTAATCTGTCGATCATAAAGGGCAGCTTCATCCTCCGATATTTCAGCGGTATGGGGGACGTCGTTTGTTCCCATTATGATAAAATGTGTAAAAGAAGAGTTAAATCTACCGGTAGACTCGGTTACGTTTTCAATAACAAATTGTGTTGTTGTTTCATCAATTCAACTTGTTTGAATACTTTCACTCACAGCAACTAGGACGGTAATATATAGCAGTAAAAAGCACAGTTCATTGCATCGTGTCGAGCTAATTCGACGTCATATTATGCGTACATATAATCAAGTCAGTGCAAGTACAAATCATCAATATAACTTCTTAAATCTTTAATCTCCGATGAAAATATTTCATTTATCAATCACACTAAATTACCACTTAATGCCAAAACAAAATATTGATACACAGCAATTCGTAATTATGTAATAAATTCATTGTTGTAAGAAAGTGATATGCCAAAAGACATAACAAATAATAATGTGCTTTGACAAATATCCATTGAACTGGTTCGATGAAAAAAAAGTTGAGGCATATGTGATAAAGTGATATATACATGAGTGACGTATTATAACTTATCTTATACGATTCAAAGTAATCACCAGTGCTCACGCTTAACGCTGACAAATAATTAGTTCATTTACATTTGTTTGATCAAATTAGATTGACTGTGACTTTCGTGATATGCTGTAGTGTAGGGTATTTGTTCATTCTAAGCAATCACAATCCGCACACGCGACCGTCCTCTTGGCTGTGTGAATGTCTTTTTACGGCATGCACAAGCCCAAAAAATCAGGATTCAAACAAAACATGAATACTGAAAAATAGTTTTCTGGAGAAATTTCACTCACGCGTTCGGTGCTTGAAGCTTGTTTTTTAAAAAAATCATCATGTACGAAAATTTATATGCACGGTGCGCATGGAATTTCAATGATGGTTGCGCAACTGCGAACGTGAAAATGATGAAAATTTAAGGTGATGTCTCATATTCTACATTAATAGTCGGGCCAGTAAATTTTTAAGGTTACTAGCTCTGGGGGCCAGTGGCAATTTTAGCTTAAGCGCAAAACTGGTAATCACTAATTAGGTGTGCATTATATGACATACTCTTTGAACATGGACAGCCAATATTATGTTTCGTAGATATATTTCACATTATATTTAGTTTGCTACATCAACGTCCGTTTCATCAGTGTCGCTTAATATCTTTTCTGATTATCTTATTTCAATGAATCCATCAAATGACATTTATAAACAAAATAAAACTTTGTTTGGAGTGAATTATGTATAAAATATTGGTATATACTAGTCTAAGTGAGAGTTAAGAGGAGCAGAAGAGTAAAATGATTGCTGGCAACGTTTTCCTTGCAACATTACTTTGAACTTCACTTGCTGGCAAGCAAACAATAAACTATCATTAGCTATCATTAACTATGATGAATAGTATTAATTCGCTTAAACCTTAACTTGAACCCGTCATATGAATCATATCAAACTAATTTCTAAAACGTTTCGCTTGGTACTAATGTTATTTTAAAATCAAAAACATAAAACAAAGTTATCTCACTCACTGTATTTGGATATACGCACATCAAGCCACAGAGTTTAACAGTTTGACATTGCTGAGACGTTGTAGACATATATTGTTTTGTGTTGATGTGATGCAAATTGTTAGCGTATATTTTGTTTGTAACTGTGAATAGTTTTGTAGCTATGGATAACTAATCACTAATATGGATATACTAATATTTCAGTTTAACGTCTTTATTTCTCAAAATCCAAGGTCCAACAACGAATGTTGACAACGTCACGCCGCGATGACGTCAAATCCGGCACCTGTTAGCTCACTTATAAATTCCCCGAACCACCTGTTTGCTAACTTGCAAATTGAACTAATACTCACCCACAACAATCTGGACGATAATACTAGTTAATATTTATTTCACTTACTGTTACCAATATAAATATAAAAAACATGAACGATAACATAAGATTTTAGTCCATTAATAACTTAATGCCTAATGAACGATAATTCAAGTTATCGTAATTCCCACATCATCCCGTTCCTTCTAAACAAAGTTACCTTTAACTTTCAACTAAAAATAGAACATTCTAAATAAATAAAACATACAAATTTGTTCAATCGTATCATATGTACTGTACACCTATAAGAACATATTCTAACAACTTGTAGAATTCTTAACTACTTGTTTCAGGTAAAACTGACGCATCTCGGCGGACGTCTAAAGCTTCTGGACGTCACAGCAATGACTGATAAATACTTCAAAATAACTTTATTAATGTTTATATCATGCTACCAATCTATTGTCTCCCTCTCTCTCACTTTACTTATTATGTTGCACAAATGATGTGTTACCCTAATTGCTGTGATAACTGTACATAAACTTTAATGGCTGAGGTTATATATTATACCTGCTTAGCATGATTGGCAATGGACAATGTTTAGATTTCACAACTTTTAACTTGATTTAACACATTTATGCACACATGGTATTCAGATATAGAATCTTGCCTAAACTTTATCTTAACCTAGCTTGCTTTAAACTAGTTTGAATGTGTGTTTTTATGTTAACAATCAATGCGTTGTTTTACATACACTATATGTTATAACTCGATATACATTTTTGTGCACTGAACCTAATTCAATGCCATGAATATACTGCTTATCTAACTCTGTAGTAAGTCAATGTACAGAGCACGAATCTTTATCAAAACAATAAATGTATATAAACCCTTTCACTGTGTTGTCTTCTACATGCTTTTACCCAAACATACACAGTAACACTTATAGCTTAATCCGCGCCTTCGATAAAAACTCACGCCTTTGGAAATAAAAATATTGCAATAAAACTAAAGATATTCTAGCTGATGCTTATAGATGCAAACAGATGCACATAGATGCACCTAATTGTGGTAGCGTATACACTGATTAAGGTTCTTTTCTTTGCTTTGACTCTAATAAAATACAACAAAATATAATAGCAATACTTAAAAAACGTCATTTTGACGTCGCAGTATTTCATATTGACAAAACTGTAATATATCGATAAAGACCCGTCCGAATTCCTAGATATAAACATACCAAACATAGCGCATCGGAAATCATTATTTGTTCCATCATATGCGATTGATATATCACCACTTAAGTGCTATCTTTGCCATACAATACGCTTTTGCGACAATCGCACTTCACATTAATCATACCACGCGACTTCGGCGCGATAACTTAGGCGCACTTCGGAGCTGCTTTCCAATATTTCCGTGCTATATTCCGCGCTATATTTATCAATGTTAAATAACCAGTGTGCCCAATGCCCTCACCGGTGACTAGGTACCCAGACGAAATATATATCAATACCATACAGCTTGCTTATTGATAACAAGAAATAATTATGATATAAGAACGTCAATAAGTGTATATTTTGTTTTATACCTTTACAACTTTATAACTCATATATTCTAGTTTAATTTAATTCAATGCTATTTCTAACCCCTAAAATACCTCATATGCTACTCAATTCAAAATAAATCCCTTTATATCATTAGGATAACTAATTGAGCTAATCGAGTCACGGTTCACAGTTCTTGCGCTATCACGCGCCGTCACTCGCGTGCTTTAACTCGCGCTATTACAGGTGGAAGAAGTCCCTCGCCGAAGGCCCATGTCTGGAAGGCACCCACAGACAATATGGTGACCCAATGAGGAAGGACCGCATCCATATTGTCATACATAGTATTTTTAATTCGCGGTTTCTGGCCATAAACCGCATACATATACTCATATCCGTATGAAATATGGTGTTTACAATATTCAACTCATACCGGTAAGTCACTTGAAGTCGGAAAATTGCACACAATGCTCATGTAATATGTCAATTCACTACCGGTTAGATAGATATACACTGTATTTTAGGATAATGTTACGATTATATAAAACTATGTAGATGACCCTATTTCTCAGGTTGGAACGGCAAATTGTCTAATCATATGCTCAATCACAGGATATGCAACGGACGGATTATGAAATAATAGTCCAGTTCTATAAAAGGCTTTGAAATAACAATCGGCTATGCTGGGCCAAACATCCGTCCGGTCGGCCCCCTGATGGCCCGTCCATTGTACCGCACACATGGCCTATCCATTACACCACCTCTCTGAACCATCCAGTCACCCCGTGCCAGCTCTAGTCCACTGCCTTTCTCTCACGTCGATCACACTTTGCTGAATGTTTTGGCTATTGAGTCCGCGCTTATCCCCTGAAAATTAACATGTTCCATTTACAAGACGACAAATTCACGTTGCATATTAAAATTTTGAATAAACTTTTTGACTTAATGACAAAAACTAGAAAAACTTATATAGTTTTTATTACTATTTGCACTATTTGTAAGCATTAACTGTACTGTATATGTGCTATGTGTTCATTTACTCGGTGTTGCACTAGATTAAACACTACTTCTATTCTTAACTCAATGAAACTGATTTACAGAGCAACAACACCCTAGCAGCAGCTGACAATAAATAATTATGAATGAAATTTGAAAACTATACTTAACTTAAACATTGTTAAAGATATCATGGCGACGACACACAGGACGCCACCGGACGCCACAGCACCTCTTCGGTTAATGATATCCATATGAGTTTACTTTGAAATTTGTGAGTGATACATATTGCAATCGAATGAAAAAGAAACATTTGTTTTCGTCGGTATCTTATGAAAAAATATAAAGTTTCTATACATGATATCTGTACAAAAAGTAGCAAAAATTCCGTACAAATGCTTTAAAAATAAAATTTAAATAAAGAAGATTTTTTTCAGGAGTCGCGTTTTTTAATTTTTAAGTTAATTTTTAGAAAAGAATGGTAAAACATATCGGTATACAAAGACTTTTATATCTAAGAAGAAAAATGAAAATAAACGATCATATATATTAAACCATATTATAAAGTTCGTGCCCCCAAAATTCAAGTGTTTGCATACGGATTATGAATTATGTATTCTTGAAGGTTAGCATGCACATCACTTCTCACATTTGCAACTAAGTGATCACCAAATAACTGCTGTGTTCAGGCTTGTTTCCATATTTAAGTATGAAATTAAGGATTTGTAATTCTTAAATTATTTCATTTTTCCGAAAATATTTTTTTTTAATGAATAACATTTTTTTCTTGGCAATATATCAATTACATTGACATCAACGTTGGAAGTTTGGACATGTTTACTGCACATTGAACGTTTCAAATCCTTGGACATGAATGTCCCACGTCATCAGTATATTAGTGGTCTACCATGAGTGATGTTTCCTCGTGTTTTGAATAGTTATGATCTTCTAGATGGTAGGTTTGTTTGTTTGTTTGTTTATTCTTTGGTATTTCAACAAATTATCAATTATCAAATTATCAAGCTTATCACATAGTTCTTCATTTTCTCGCAATAAAGCTATTTTGATTGCATCATTGTTCAGCACTTTGAGGTTTTTGTAGATATGAATGAGAGTTGTTGAGCTTACTTATATGCTTTTATTAAAGTTCAGGCTTCAGACAACAACTCGGCAAGCCACGCACCGGAAGTAAACTGTGAAGATAGTTAAATTATAAGACTAAATATCTACATCTCTCTTTTCAACGAGTGTAACTGACACGTACACTATATAAAAGCTTAAATTATCACTATAATTTTCGCAAAAATAAAATTACTCTTCAAAGCTAATATGCATACAAGAATTAAACATATTAAAAGAACAAGTATTCAATAAGCAACTTACATGTTAAATTATACTAATGATAATGATAAATTAAACGACTTGTTATCTCAAATATAAATCTTGCAACTTGTAAATCAGGAAGTGAACATGTAAAAATAAATAAACAACAAATCTTACCGAATTATCAGATCTTTGCAAATAAACCAAACGATAGTTTACGAACGTTAAAACTCGAACTTTAAAGCAGTCTTTGATC
>LQRL01055771.1:5232-18166 GCA_001703475.1 Hydroides elegans
CTATAATACGCGTGTTTATATTGACATATATCAACTAAGTGCTTAAGCTGTACCATTTCAAAAAAGTCCAAAGATATGTATATGACATGCACCGATGTTGATTTTATTAAACATAAATGCTTCCAATAATCGAAATTGATATATAATGTATAAAAGGACTCACATACCTATATCTGCAAGCAAAAACATTTATAAATGTATGGACAAAACTACTTCAAAATGCTCATTAAACTTTATATTTTGAAAATTTCGTACCATCTTTAAAAAATGTATTCTATAGTTATTAAAAAAGGGCAACTTTACCAATAATACACATATAGTCTAGATACACATTGAAAAACTGTAACATTAGTTTTATAATTTGTAAGTGTCTAAAGAAGCAAAGAAAACCATTATTAAAGTCGCTTGTCTAGGAAAATAAAAATTTGTTGTACAGCGGTCGCACTTAACATAAAAACTAGTAAACCGACAATAAATTTAAAGCACACACGTATATAAACGTACAACTGCCCTGCAAATATGGCATAAAAAGCTATCATTTTTTTTCAGCACAGCGAGGCAAGCTTCATGGCATCTTGTTGAATGCCATTGAATGCAACTTTTTTTCCACACTAAATCATCTGATAAAAGTTTAAAAAGGTGATTATGTAACGCATGTATATGTTTTTTTTTTATGAAAACATAATAATTGTGTTACTATATGTGCCCTACAGAACATACATAGTTATTTTATGGGATTTTGATTCTGTGTGAAATAAAGATTCATATTTTATATAAAGGAAATATAAGAAATTTGTTTGCAACATATTCCAATAGAAGTTGTTGAACTGAAAATACCGGGGCCTAAGAGTTCGATAATATATGTATAGTGCATCAAATACTATTTGATATATTATATTTTCTAAATTATTGTGGACATAATTAACAATATATACGAACCGTATGGGGGCGCCAATGTAATGCTTCAGTAGTATATTAGGGTCAATTTGAAGGGGAGGGGTGCATATATAATACGATTATCCACTCGGGAATTAATAAACTACATAACAAATGTATTGTCGCATTTTGCTGTCACATTTATAGTATCATCTTATCCCCTCAGCATTATCTTGACCATGATCTAAAATTTACTGATTGCATCTACTCTCTATCCCCGAACCCTATCACATTTATTCCTACCGCACTCATAGTACACCCACGACCGTTTTCAATACAAGTTCAGCCTAACACAGGAATTATGGCGCTGTCCGTTTTCATGTTTGTTTTATGTTATATCCAAACCGTGATCACCGATGAATCGAATAGGTAAGATTCTTTCTGCTTTCCTCGATTGACTTGAGCTAAATTTCGAATCACCCATCATCAACAAATCAAAGTTAACATAAAGATATGTTTTAAACAAGGTTGCATCACTTGTAGGTTTGTTTAAAGGTCTGTTTATGCTGAATGTTCGCAGCTTTTTTTCAACGTGGTTTTCTTGAGAAAAATATGCCTGGATGTGGGATAATATACGTTCTTTATGATAATATCGGAATTGATTATGTTTTCAATCATTTGTGGAAGTTTGGTTGCAATATATCCAATGGTTTTTGAGATATACAATGTAGGTCAATTATATATATTTGAATAAAGCTAAAAAATCAATGCGATCATAATTATTTCGTCATTGGGCAACTTGCCAATCCTTATGTAAATGACCAATGTAAAAACTGTCAATGTCCCTTTACTCAAAACGTCAAATTCAGACTAAACACACTGTTACACGAAGTCCTTCAATTCTTCCATTTACAGCTATATTGTCCACATCCAAATCGTTGAACAAAAGGATCCCTACCAATACCCCCTGGGCAGGCTCCCTGATGCAAGGGGATCTCTTCTCATAAAATTATCATTATCGTTTATAATATCATTTGATCGCATTTGCAGTTACATTGTCCATAGAACCATCGCTGAACCTAGGGATCCTTACCAATATCCCTACGTCGGACCCCTCCCACTCGGCAAACAACATCCGCAGGATGTCCTAATCATGTAGTTTCACGTCCCGACGTCCGCGACGCAATTAGGATGTCGCTAAGATGTTTAAAACGAGACGTCCCAGCTATGTCATAAAATGACGTAAATGGGACGAATTTTTCGTGACGTGGCATATTTACACGTCCAGAGTTCGTCAATAATCAGACGTTGTAAGGACGTGCTATTAATGGCGTTCTCATGACGTTGCAAATTTGACGTCCCCTTGACGTACCAATATGACGTGGAAAGGACGATATATTTTGGTCGGGACGTAATCTGACGTTCTTAGGACTTCATTACAAGACGAACTTACGGAAAGCACTTATTGTTGAAGAGCATTGCGAATACCCCTCCGAAAATTGAAAATTTTGATTTTTGACCACTTATAGTAGGAACTGTTTTGATTTCAAAGTGGAATATGATAGTCCAGTTGAATATCTATCATATTCCTCAAAAAAGTAAATATATGATATTTATGTATAAAATGATTTTAATATTTAGATAAAAATGTCCGTGTAATAAATATTACGTCCGATATATGTCCGTCCTTTAATCGTCCCTTCACGGACCAGTATAGGACGTCGTATTTATAGTCTTTGCGGACGTTTTTTTACGCACGTCCTTTTGATGTCCGATATTGACGGCGATGCGACGTCTAAAAAATAACGTCCGGCAAACTTTCATACAGGCCCAGTAGAGGAATGAAATAGGACGTCATGTAAAGACGTCGAGGGGACATGATAGGGACGTGTTTTTGCCGAGTGGGCTAATGCAAGACGATCCCATCATATCAGAGTCATGTTATCATTTACATGTATTAAATTATAATTCTTCAATTTACAACAACAATTTGCAACAAATCGTTATATGTGTTATATTATAATTCTTCCATTTACAGCTACATCGTCCATAGCACCATAGTTTAACCAATAGATCCCAACCAATATCCTTACGTAGGAGTCCTAATGCAAATCGATCCCTTTGCATTCACGGGATATCTCATCTGCGGTTGTACGATCATCAGTACAGACTTTACTTTGACGGCGGCACACTGCGTGGGAGAGTGAGTATTTGAGTATATCAAGTCAAATAATCGATATATATATAAGCATCAAGTATCAATTATAATGTAATATTTTAAAGAAATAGCACAAGGCCCCGGGGCGACAATGGAAACATATTAAGAAACTCTAACGGAGATCGCACCCGCGACCTCAAGATTAGTGCTCTACCACCGAGCTCCTTATAGATTTCGATGCTTTGATTTAAGATTTAATTTTAGTTCTCGATTCTTAACTTGTCTAGTTTCTTAGCACCAGATCCAACAGTATTTATAGTCCGATTGAAAAATGCTCAAATCCCATATATGCGCCATCGTATTTTAATTTTCAGTGAAAGAAATCGTTGGGCTCGATTTGGAAGCATCAACTACGACACTGATCCAGGTGTCAAGAAAAACTTCAAAAACGTCATCATTGTAAGTTAATTCGTCCAAGCAATATCCTCAAGTTTAACAACTAGATTACTAGAGGTCATGCTAAAGAAAGTTCTTTGTTATTTCTCTTATTCATCCAACTCACCATAAACAAATAAATAAAGTATTAAAGCAAAAGCAAAACACAAAATAGCGTTTAATTATATCATAAATAGTTTTGTCAAAATAATCTTCTATTTGTTTTAAGTTAGTTGTGTTAATACTATTTTTCTTAAATTTGTTTTAGATTTTGAAATACTAAACATGAAAATTTTATCATTGTTTTTGCAATTTTTGTTTTTACATCATCAGCACCCTGGATGGGGCGACTCGGGTTCTTGTGAGGGCAACTGCGACGCCAATGACATTGTGGCCTTGGAGTTCAGCGCGTCCTTGACTTTTAACGACAAGGTAAACCGGATTACACTAAGCGATGGAGCAGATTACAATGCGGAAATATGCGTAATTATGGGATGGGGCTTGTTGCAGCGTAAGTTTTTTATTTTCTTTTTCTTTTTGCTTTATGAAGTTATAGACTTGTTTTATTATAAATGGTTAATGGGTAAAAACAGAAACTTTGATTGATCGTGCAACACATGAGTTGATTACATGCGAAAGTGTGCGTTGTTATGGGCTGGGGTCTACTGCAGCGTAAGTATTCTTGGACTTAAACGTTTTCTATTATAAATCGTTGATGAATAAAATCAGAAACTTTGATAGATTCTGAATGGGTTGATTACAATGCGAAAGTTTGCATTATTACGGGATGGGGTAAGTAATCTTTTTACATGCAAAATATATCAAGGTTAACGGCGGATGTTTTTGTTCAACACTTATCTAATAATTGTTCACCAGGTAAGACCAGAAAGCTAGCTTAGTCGACCTGGGTTTTCGTAATCTTTATGGTGAAAGTGTCTCCTGTTGTATGGTATTAGAGACTTCATTCACGCAACCGTTAGAAATTAAGTCCCATATTAGAACATCATATATAGGATACAGCACCATTACTACAAATATTGTACATTTCCGAGGCACAGCCGAGGCACCTGTTCATTTTGTTTTAGTAATGGAGTCGACAGAGTACTTTAGCCGACTTAGTTTACTGCTCATTCTTTAAAAATAATGGATCATGAATACACAAGGACTGTAAATTAAAGAACTTGAATACTTTACAGTCGCGCGCATAAACGATAAAAGTTAAATGCTTCGATATGATGCTGAAAATCGTACCTCGAGAAAAGGTAAAGTAATAATCATATCAATTTGCAATAGATAAATAAAAGTTTGTTAAATGTTTATTTATGTCAGATTATTTTATTTTCCAATTGTAAAATTCATGGAGCACGCCAAATGTAACACATTACCACATTTCCAGGAGGTTATATTGTTTTTAAACTGGTTCATTATATTGTTAATTAATAGATGATTAAAGCATCAACGTCAGATAAAGAATAACCAAATACCATGATGAACTACCATTATAATTATAAAACAAACCTGAGCAAGGTGACAGAATTGTGACCAAAGATAACTTTTTGCGCAATGGCATGATTAAATCTTATTTCAAATGTGTAACTGAAAAAGGATTTTACCTTTCATACATGATTAGAATTCATCATGGGAAATGTAATTGGTCCTTTCATATTCGTGATAATCTGACACATTTTATCTTACTTTTGAACTAATGAATTAGGTGGATGAAAGAGTGTTTTTGTTTCAAATCATATACAGGTTTTTATCTGTTTTATTATATAACAATTCAGCAGGGACAGTAGGTAAGGGTTCAATGCATTTAGATACTCTAAGCTCAATAAACTACTGCTCTGATGTATAGAAAATAATCGTCATGTAGCATCGAACCAATGACGTATTACAAAATCAAACGTTTTAATAAACCATTATCAACATTTCTGTGAATTTATCATATGAATGCATTAAAAAATATATTTTATCTATATCATTTGTCTGTATTCACAAATCCACGTACTTCCTTAATGAATGGGAACGTATAGATTATAATAATACTTCATGTTTGGAGGGCCATACGTTGATTGCTGGACCCGAGGGCACGGGGCCGGACGGATCAAAGGCGAAGCCTGAGGTCCGTCCGGCACCGTGTCCGAGGGTCCAGCAATCAACGTACGGCCCTCCAAACATGAAGTATTATTTTTATTACATGCCTTTTTAAATTATTTTGATTAATTATAACGAACAAAATCAATTTTATGCACGTTTAAAGGGATGAACTCTTTCTCTGTTAAACTCAAGTTATGTGACATTTTTGGTGATTGCAATAACTCCGTAATTTGTTACGTCACAATCAACTGTGTAGCATGTTTAACTTATGCATGTGGCTAACAGGTGTCCATGGCAAGTATAAAGCTAGATTGTTACTTGTTTGTAACGTCATTACGTCATTATTATTTTAAATTACATATTTGATGTTTCTAAAAATAGTTGTTTTTCTAGAATCAAAGAAATACAATTCAACTGTATGATATCTAACAGATTTGTCGATTTGAACGTTTAGCTATCCATCTATGTACAGATATCTTTATAATATATTATGTAAAAATATTTGACTTTGTCTGGTTATTTGTTATTTATATTTTACAAAACAATAATTTCAACAACATTTTTTTTGTTTAACCAAAAAGAGCGATTGAATTGGATTGATAATAATTTCTTGTCTATCGTGTTTAACACGTGTCGGTTTGAACAGGTGTCTATGTAAAGTACATGTACAAGTACTTTATATTTTAACCTGTCGAAAGAAAATTACTGCGCCCTTTGCGGATGGTGCTATGCGTGCTCTGGGGGTTTCCACGGCACCGGTCCGTACGGCGATTTACGGCCCGGGTCGATGGCCCTGCGTTTCCTTATCATTTCTTTATAAAATAATTTTCAGGCATGTAATAAATGCTTTGAAAGGATTTTTTTTCTATAAATAAAATTAAAACCTATTGCAAGGGCCTGGCCACATTGGCAGCTTCTTCCAACCCCAACTACCCAATATATTATTTATTGAATTATTGGAGACTCAAAACGCGTTCTTAGTGCTCTTTGTGTTTTAACAACAAGTTGTGATTTTGGTTGTCCATAAGAAATACATTAAGGTTCTGTAAGGGGGAAATTTAGAAAGCTTCCAATGTGGCCAGCCCCTAATACGCATTTTCCTACGTTCAATTTCTAGCAACGGACGCTTACGAAGGGCACCCCACGACCAATGTTTTAAAAAGTGTTTATTTGAGCATAAAATAACTTGTTGCATTGAAATATGCAATTAGTTATCACATTTAGAAAAACAATTTAACAAAAAGGTATTCCTATTTTTGTAGCTGGCTGACCTCACTGCGCTCATTTAGCTGGCTAGAATCATAAGAGGAACACCTTTTATGGAAAATGAAAATGGTATTACTGGTATATATGACCATTCTCTGGTGTACTTCAGTTTATTAAGCCTAGCTCTATATCTGAGAATAAAATTAAACCCTGAATTGACGAAATAATTAAAAAAAAATCAACAAAAATCTTAAAAGGTGTTCCATATATTCTTGTAGCTAGAAAGCCATTTTTGAAAGTTTTAGCTAGATGAATTTTGAAAAGGAACACCTTTTCTGAGGAATACCTCGTGGGGTGCTATTCGCTTACCCGCCTGCGGATATGTACGAAACAATGACTTCCGTTTAAAGTGACTCGCAGTGTGAACAGCGATGTTGTCCCGTCTACCATTCGGATCATCATGCGAGTTTATGAATGTAATCTTTTCGGCTATCTATCCATCTATTTTCCAACTTTCATATGTCTTCCAATCTCATCATCATGTTGGTAATTTAGTCTAACCATCAACCAATATATTGAACGGTAAACCATTCGTTCGCTAAAAACCATATGAAACATGTATTGCTTTAACCATTTAATAAATTTATATACTTCTATATACAAATTATAACTTTGACCTTATTTTTGCTTAAAATGTTAATTATTTGAATCGCATGTTAATAAAAATTTCATGTTATGCGATGAGTCACCGATTTTCTTTCATTGAACATCAACGTAATATACTTTGCATCTTGAAATATTGAATTGCTTCGCATGATTATAAATCATTTCAACCGTATCCATTCAGTTTATAGAAACGCTTATTAAGTCGCTTTGTATTTGTATTTTGATACAATGTATAGAAACCTACTTGGATCGTTGTTTGGTTACTACGTATGTTAATTCTGTTGCTAGGTATGCATATATGACAACGATGCAGTTAGCAACGGAGGACGAGGTGGGCCGTGTTCAGGTACAGTTAAAACATTTCTAACGTAATATAGATTCGATAGCAAATTATTTCATTTTACAAGTTTAGTTTACGCGTGTACGTTTAAGTCGTTTACACACTCATCATTCAGGTGCTTAGCCGTTCAGGCGTTTATTCGTTCAGGCGTTTTTTATTTTGCTATGTAATGTTACCGACACATTCATCGTTTAGCCGTACTGTACCAAGCTATACGATAATCATGAACTTTGGACCATATTCGTAGGACATCATATTCTGGTCACTTGGTTAAAGTTATCGCTGCGATTTGGCACATTTTGCATCAGCAATTATAAAGAAATCAACACCAGGAGTACCCAACGAAAGATTTTTTGAAGTGTGTCCAAAAGGACTTATTTTGTTATGAAACGTAAGCATTTGCAGTTTAAAGTGGTGAAATATTATTCCTTTAAGTGAAAACTTTATTCTTTGTTTGCCAGCCAGGAAAGCCCTAAAATCGTTGCCAGCAAAACGCTGCCAGCAAAAATAGACACCATTCAGTGCTTCATACCCATCTGAAAGTTCATCAAAATTAGCATGGTTCCATGTTTAAGCCATTATTTGCTCAAAACTGAGTTGATTTCATGTAATAATGACATTTTATGGACCTTATTTCTTTATATAAAACAAAAAGGAAATTTTGATATTTATTCTATTCTGTAAAAATGCCAGCAAGGAAGATATCCCAGCAGAATAGATATTTCACCGAATAAATCGCTGAGTACTCCTGCAACACATGCTTGCTCACATCATTTGTGAGAAATCGTGTTATGACTGATATTTTAAGAACGATTTACGCGCCTCATTAACAGCCATTTTCCTCTAAGCTGCACAAAGGCTAGTCTAGCGAAACAAATTGACTCACGTAAATATTTTACGTAACATTCTAGCCACATGTTGCTAACACGTGACACGTGATAGCAAAGGAGGGTGTCGGG
This sequence comes from Hydroides elegans, assembly GCA_001703475.1. NCBI lineage: Eukaryota > Metazoa > Annelida > Polychaeta > Sabellida > Serpulidae > Hydroides > Hydroides elegans. The sequence continues at coordinate 13,970 of LQRL01055771.1, forward strand.
CGACGTCATTAAAAGGTCGGATGTGAGAGCTTGCATGACGATATGTTTAGCTTAGTAAAATTAAGGAAGCATTGACTAAAATAATAAGTTAATGCAATTACATTTCTGATTCAAAATTTGATAATTATGCATGATGCTCACTTTATGCATGTATATATTGTACTATACCATAAGTTCAATCAATTTAGAAATAGCAATTGTCTCTGCATGGTACGAACATTATGAAATTTAAAAGAAATTTCCTCAAACTGCTCAAATGCCCAAGCTAGAAAGTATTTTGTGATTTCAAAGCCAGCTTGATTTTGGTAAGGGACATGTGATAACCGACTTACTAAAACATATAAAGCGATCCGGTTAACTCCTGGCCCAGTACCTTATATAGGTTCTTTGAATATTTGTTGGGTTGGTCATGTAGATTTTATGCATGCATTTGGAGTGGTTAAACGATGTTATTATTGAAAGCATTGATTTTACATTATTTTGTAAGCAAATTATAAACATATGTGAGATTCTAAAATGCCTGTCAAATCAAGGTTAATGTATACAACACTTAACTGCAAGAAACCATTGTAAATCAAAGTTTGAATGACGTATAATTGTACTACAAAACGTCACATGCTAATGGTCGGTCACATTCTACGGTCTTTGCGCTAAATTGATCGATGTTTGGACGCCGCATTAGTTTAAATTGAATGGCCTCAAACTGATATTTAATAATTAATTATGATGAAACAAATTTATAACAAGAAAGTTGTTTTGCAAATATTGATGGCCACGGAAAAATTGATGAGAACAAGCATTTTTTGGGACTTAAACCGCATAGTGCAACCGACCATAAAATATCAATGTTATATAAACGAAAAGGTACGCTACGGAATCAAAGCTTTCATAAAGATTTCGTTGTACGACCACTAACGATTCCTTATGAAAATGAAAAATTCAAAAACATTCAGAATGCAAATAAAGCCAGAATATGAAGCATAATAACAAGAATAGAAATGCAACATTTGTAGTGTTTCTTTTAGAGAAAAATGTTGGAATTCAAATCAAGAGTTTATTGCTCTGTTGAAAATATTCTTGATAGAAAATTTCATGTAACCATAACTTATAGTCTATGATAATTCTTTTAGGAATTTTCCTATATTATAAGTAGGTTATATGGACATTTTTATTTCCTAATATTTTTGTTTTAATTCTATTATTATTGCATGAATGCTATATGAACAGCTGTCTTGCAAAACAAATCATTAATCTCGGCCAAACAAATAGTGTTTTTTTTCATATTTATTCTTTTTTTTTTTTCTAATATTTTTCCTGAACTATTAGGGAGACGCCCTCTATGGTATAGGTAAGCACTTGTAGAAATCAATGCAAACAGTGCGAATTTTGTTAGATATTTTATATACATGTAGAAAACCTATCGATATTGAATTATCCTATGTTTATGGCGTGTGTTGGACCCATATTAACCGCTATAAACTTAACCTTACACTTACAGGTTTCCCATTCTTTTACATTGGTTTTAAGCGTCAGGTTAAGCTTCAGTGGAGCGGAGAATATTAGTCCAAATCGCTCAAAATTCCTCAGATGCCTGCCCATACTATGACACGTGAGTAAATCGCTTGTCAGCTGCTAAAATTATTGTGTTTTTTTATGTTTGTTTTGATCAGTCAGCATTGACATTTTTGGCTTTGAACATGTTCATATTTGCTTGACCAACGATTCCTTAAGGTTGAGATAAACCTGTGCCGTCATTTAAAAAAAATGAACACCCTTCCATATGATGTTTTAATTCGTCCATTTCTTAGCACAGTAACGTATCTTTTTTTAATGTTTAAACCAGATTTTGATAATGTGAGGGAAAAAATGGAGTTCGAACGTTATATTTTGTACTATACCCACCCTTTCACACGTGACCAGTTCAAGCTCGCGTGTCTGCCGATTTGTTTTATCTTTTTTTGTAATGCGTGTCCTTGGTTTTCGCGCCAGGAAGTGAACAAACGACTTCCGTTTTCTCTCTGTTTCCGGTTTCGTCTGCAAATCAGACGGTTTATTATTGCTCACTGTTTTGTGTGGATATCCATTACGTAAAGAAAAATGGGGTCAAAGTGATCGAATAACATGTTTACACATAAAGTAGTCTAATTTTAACAATTCGCAAAAGAAAAAAAACTTTGGAAACTAATCAATCATGTTGCACATAATGGCATTTGCGCTCTTGTAAAGGTATTAAGTGCTATAATATCGGCACCGATTCAATCGACATATTGGAAAGTAAGCCATGACAAATTCTTGATTAAATGAGAGAATGTCATATAAACAAACCTACTTATGAATGAATTTTTGCTTATTTAATTATGATCGGATTCGATGCGCAAACCCGCAGCACCCCTTATAAAGAGAATATAGAGAAACGACAACTATTTCACCGCGACAACTAAACCACCGCGACACCGGTTTCCAAATAGAATAATGGCGATAGTACTGATTCGCTTAGGTTAATTCATTAAGGGAATATTGAAATCAAGGAAAGGGGTATCGCGAAGCCTTTTCTATCGAGGAAACTCGTTTAATCAAAGTGAAAAAACGCAGTGCATGTTGCTTTCTTTTAACCTGGTTATAATGACCAAAGTCTAAAGATATTACAATATTTGCGCAAAAAAAGCACTGTAAGCTAAAAAGAGCAGCGCTTTACGCTAAAATGTAGCCGCTTAAAAGAGTCCTAATTGTTGTCATGCAGCAGTAGTTTTCATTGAGCAAAAATCATAACGATTTTAATTTCGAGTTTGCTCGTTCTCTCTTTAAAGTCTGTGTTTCAATGAATTTTATTTATCAAAGGGGATAGCTTTATAAGATTATTATTCATTAAAACGTAGCTGAAAAAGAGTAAGATCCTGTTCTTAATATGCTAGCATCAAAGCTAAAACCTGATTAACGAACGAAAAAAGTATAAAAACGAATCGGAACCTAACATTTCCAACATATATATGAACGTAATTTTCATAATGATATCCTGATATGTAAAAACCAATTTTAGTAAATTTATTTTAAGATGTTTGTTATCATATCTTTAGAGATAATCGCCTTCCCGCCCTAGATTCTGCAGATATGTTTGGCATGTAAATCGAATAGCATCGAGTATGACCAATCACACTTTTAAATCCCGGTTTAGGAACATTTGCGCATATGAATTGAACAACAATCCAATTTGATATGCTCTTCATATTTGGTAAATTGAATCTATACGTCAACTTTTAAAATTGACAAGCTGTGTATTTTGGGATCGTATCAGTAAACGGGTCTACTTCAGTTTATACTATTTGTATATGCTCACTATTGATAGACCAAGGAACACAAAATCTCATTATGTGTTTGACTTTTATATGACCCACAAGTAGGATTATACATGGGCGTCATTGTTTGTCTTGTATGATATTCTTTCAAACATCGATTTCCATGTACAATGCTTAAGCCCTCATCGTAAAAACGTTGCCAACACAACATGTAAATTTTAAATTATTTTTCCTTGATTTATATATAAAATTTGAAAAACATATCAAAGTAACATTATGAAAATTTCGAATCTAGTGGTGTAATTTTTATTTTTATATTCGAACTAGAACATGGATAAAAATGCATTTAAATAGGTTGCGACTATGAAATTTACATATTAATCCTGTTCGTTTTAAATTAGGGAGAGTTTTCACTGAAAATAAAAGAAGAACACATCTAAAGGCGTGTTCATGCAAAACAAAATCCAGAAAATTTCATACTATTTTCTTTTAAATGAGTTCACGCAAAATTCGAGCTTTATAAAGTGTTCATGCAGTTTCGAGCTTTTTTAGGCTGAATAAGATTTTTAAAAGAATCAAGAACTGCATTAATCCAAAAGTGTACAAGAATATGTTTGTCTCTTTTGAAAGTATGAAAATATGAAAATAAACTTAAATTACATGAAAGCGTTAGTTTTAACCCTTTCTTTTTAATTTAGATCGCTGGCTATTTTATCCCAAGAAACGTTCGATCCATAAGTTGTTATCACCAGAATCATAAAGATATGGTTTCGACCTAACGTAAACCGAAAGATGTTCCGTTTCTTTATCGCTTAACTTTGGTGTCTTCTTCTCTGTCATTTTAGACATTAAACACGACATGTGTTTGCAATAGTTAAATATTCCAGTATCAAATAATCATAGA
>LQRL01055777.1:4742-18250 GCA_001703475.1 Hydroides elegans
CAGTAATATATAAAACAAACTTGTAGCCATCGTGTCGGTTGAAATGACTCAATGGCTTATGATCACTCAATGATCGTTTGCACCTTTCTTTTGCAGACGTGCTACGCAAAAAGGATCGGCTTCGGACCGGAAGTGACTCGGTGACCTTCCGCGACATGAAGGAGCATGCGCGGCGGAAGAGAGCCGAGAGCGCTTATGACATCAACAACATCGTCATTCCCTATAGCATTGCGGCCAGTACGCGGGTGCAGAAACTGCAGTACAAGGAGATCCTCACGCCAAGGTACGATATTACACTTTGAAATAAATGCACACACATGTCAAATCAAACTGTAATGAAAGACAACGCGACAATTTATAGTGATGTGTGACTGAGGTAAAATAGGGATTCAAATGAAATTCAGTCCTCAAAAAGAGGAATAAGGGGTTTCATATTTCGGGCAATTTGTGATGTAAGATTACTTTCCCGTTCTAGCACTTTGTTGATATTGTCATGTGTTTCTTGCATACGAACAAATTCCGTTTCGAATGAAAATCTATTTTGGTTAAAAGCAATAATATGTTTGTGTTTGACAGATGGCGAGAAGTGAACCGCAAGAATGGAGAAGACAAGTCGGAGGGCAACAAGACGAGAAGCAGGAGGGCGTCGGTCGCCAGCAACTGTGATGCTACACCTGCAACATCCAAACAGGTATGATTAATTTCTCCTTGAAACCTTAAAAATATATCATGTATTATATAAACGCACGATGATAGATGTATCTTTTTAACATCGCAAGTGAATTTCTATTTGAACAATTATTGGATTTTTAGATTGCAAATATTGGTTGATTTATCAGTTTGGATAAGTACATGTATCTTTAACAGTGATATAAGTAAATTTTGATGTTTCATAGATAACTTTAGACCAACGTTTATGATAAAAGCAACACGAAAAGCCATCCAAGATGTTAATAAATTGAGTTTTTTTTTTAACAGAAGAGCATAGCAGCACCTGTGATAGAAGAGAAAGAGGCGCCGCCGCCCGTAGAAATGTTGCCTGATGAAGAGGTACAACTTAAAACATGTTATTCTCGCATACGTTTTAAAACTTGTAATGAATGGTTCTCCTCCTTGACCTTGTCGATTAACCTATCAATATTAAGTAAATTGTGTACAATCGTTTAGAGTTCTCAGACCAACTCATCATATGTTTTAATTGCAAAATCAACTTGTTTCAAACTCGCACTTGTACTTGCAGGATAAATCCGTCAATAAGAAGTTAATTTCTTTATAATCATTTTAGAGTTTTACGGTGTGACTCGTCATGTCTATTTACTTGTGAATTGAAAGAGTTTCCAATCAAACCTTTTCTGTTTATTCGCAGGACATCTCGGACGCTGCCATCGCGGCCAGACACGCGCGCTGTGAACTGGACGAGCGCCAGAAATTCCTATCGTACACAGGCACCACTCCGAGCAACCACGCCCAGGCCGGACAAAGACGGACACGCGGCCGAGCGAGTGAGAGCGCTGCTTCGTGTGGCGTCATGACACCCGACCCGTCGTCTCCCGATATTCCCGATACATCAACGCAGGTCGCCACGCCTCCCCCATCCCATGTGACTCCCGCGGCACCGCCGCCTAATGATACGACCGAGCTTCACACGGTACAAAGTGCAGCCAACCTATCCTATGCGAGTACGCCCGTGAAAGTGGACGTTGAAAGTGATACCAGCAGTGCATGGCGTGGGGAGGCTGCGTCGGTTGTGCAACGGCACAGGGCCAGTTCATTATCAGCGGCACGGCGCCGTTCATCCCAAGACTCATCGCATCATCATCACTCGCCCCATCATCGCTCGCGAACGGATTCATCTCACTTCCCATCTCATCATCCTAATCACCATCATACGACAACTAGAGACGATTCACCCTGTTGGCCAAATAGGACGTTTCCCTTGTCAGACGTTGATTACAGCGCGCTTTTCCTCGAGCGGCCACCCACGGACAACGCAAAATACGCCCTCCGCGGTTCACGGGCTGTTCACGTACCACGGACAAGCATGAGCCGCGATCCCGTTGGGGCGGCCTCGGGAGACGCTGGCAACTTCTTACTTGACAGTCCCCCGACGTCACCGGCCAGTGCGGGAACCAGTTTGTGTGGAGGAGCGACCGGGGTTGGCGGTGGGAGTAGTGTGACTGGGAATAGTAGTACATCGGGCGCCAGTGCAGGGGGTGGGGACGGGGATGAGTGGACGGTCAAGTCGGTGCAGCCCTCGAGTCTTGTGCTCAAGATTGCAAAGAGGTGATGAAAGTCTTATAAAGAATAATGAGTAATAAGTTAAAAACAAGTGGCATAACATCTCGATGTATGAAATATCCCATCGCATCTCCATTTTGATTATGAATCGCGTATGCGCCTTAATCGATCATTCCAGTGTGTAAATTGTTGAATGAGGACTTTGTTATAGGTGTATGTCGTCGCGCTGCATTGCCTCTAAACAAAATGTTTGTATTCAGATTATCAGTGTATGAAAGGGTATTTTACTGTTATGTCGAAAAATGAACAAATATAAGACCGTGGAAACACTTGAGATACATACGTTCAAATTCGCATAATGCGTATAGCTGTTATTCTCGTTGGTCAAATTGTTGTTACATAATAGAGAATATAATTACCCTAGCTGAAAGTGTTTGAAATAACTTCTTTACTATAATTACTTATAAATTTAGGATATTGTTATACGAAAAAGCAGTTAGTTCTATTAATATCGTGGCATTTTCATGGGTTGTTCTGGCAGTGACTGGTTGATAATGCACCTCTCTCTGGCCTTTTGATTTGATGATATATTTTAACCATTAAAGACCAGGGGGCCTATGTCAAATGAAACCTGTTCGTCGCGCCAAGAATAACTTCTCCATGATTACTTTAGGTATGAACGAATCGACTGATTTGCTAGCAAATATTTTTTGCATAGTTTTATTTTATGGAATATTAAAAACCTATCTTCATTATGATTAGGGGCCATGTTATGAAGCAAAAGGTGAAGTAAAAGCAGATATATCTGTTATGTATATATCTTCTTTTTGCCAACAAGTGTTCACATAAATTGATTGTGAGTGTTTCTGTTGCTTGTTTATTGTACCTTCAAATAGTGTACCACTTATTGTGCTTAAATCAAAACGAATCTTTGTTTGAATTTCTCATAACTGCACGCTACATCTCTAACGCATAACCGTGAAGTCAGACATAAAATAACGATAGCTCCATTTTTGTTCACATAATGCATTCAACTATTTACGAACCATGCTAGTTTTAAGGTGTAGTAAATTCAATATAAAATGGTTAAAGTAGTTCTTGGGTCAAAGTGCTTTATTTTGCATTCTCGTTTAAATCTTTGTTACTCATGCATTTAAGGTAATTTTCCACAACTAGCATTTTTATACACTTGTTTTTCGTGTACTTGGTGATATAAATCTGTTATTTTCTCAAGTTATGGTTGTACCGGTAACATCCTCGCTGAACACGAAATTTCAATGGTTTATTATTAAATCAAATGTTGTTTGAACATTAATGCTGTTTCAACAGGCTGTTAGAAGTTTATTACGTTATGGCTGATTCTTAAGTAGACTGTAATCTGTATCAGATTGATTTTCTTTTGTAGTTTTGTTATATATATTTGTATTCTTTTTCTGCACGCGTTACTTTAAAAACTAAGTTGAAAGAAGTCTCAACAATAATATTTAAAACTGGTTTAAAAGATATTGGCAACTTTGTTCTAAATTTTATGATTATAAGTGTTATGATAATTAGAATTCCAAGTAATGCCTCTTTACCCAGTTAAAAAATCAAATATTAAAATTCTAATGAATAGCCTTTACTGACATCATAAAGTGTACGTTCCTCTAAACAGTGAAAACGAAATGTGTAAGCTAAGAGTTGTAGGTGTACATATTTGTTTAAATTTGTATATTTAGTGTATATATAGAACGAATAGTGCAATTCCAAGAAATATATCTTGTATAAAAGAAGAAAAATAAATATTTGGGTCAAATACAAAATAAAATGTTTCTGTTGAAGAAAAGAACATTCCTTTGGTTTTATTACTTTTTAAACTCAATTGATTCAACATGACATTTCCAAAAACATCCATACATTATGATGAACGCTTAGCGAGAAATCAATTTCTACATCTGATTATTAAGTTATACCTAACTTTCTCAATTTAAACTTATCGAGATTCAAATAATTCAGTAAATCTAAAATGAGGCACAAATTCTCTTCAACCGATAGTAAAAATCAAATATTCTATTTACTTCGAACTACTGCATTTTTTGCAAAATCTCATGTTTCGAAAATCTTACTCATACTTGGTGATTCGCGTAACGATGCGCCAGGTTTTTATTATGAGATACCCTTGAATTCCTAATTGCGTAAATCATCCAAGCATCAAGACATATGTATCTTTTAAATTTAAAAGGCTGGCCTAGTTTCTTATGCACGTATAACGAATTTATTGTTGTTAAAAGCACTGACATCTCAATAGCTTGTGCGAAATTTGGTACAATGTACATACATATGCCGAATCGCAACATATATCGAATCGATAACTTTGGTCAAACGTAAAATCTAAAATAAACTATGAGTAATGCTGTTGAAAATTGTACTTAAACATTCTACATGATACATAGAAACTTCATTTACTAAAGATTGTTTATGGCCACAAAACGTATATGGAAAACGTCTAAATTATCTCTACAGTAACTGTAGTCTCCAAGCTTTTCAGGAGTAAAATTTAAAACATAGACAACATAATGTTTATTGTTATATACTGAGCATGATTACATAATATCGGAAGACTATTAATCCTGAGCATTCAATTAAGCAAGCGGTTTGTGAGCAATTCACGTTATGCATACTACATCCTATGAAACAAGCCAAACTCAGTTTTCTAAGGGAGTTTCTAACAACTAAAAAACGTGCTCGATAAGGCTGAAATAGCTTTGTTCATTTAATGAATATATAAACACTTTTTTTTCCAACAAATGTATATTATTTACATTCTAAAATTCACACACTCAAAAACAATTGACCACTGCATTCTGCATTATACGATAAAAACTAAAACCCAGTGGATACAAAAACGAATATAATATATCACAGATGATGTTGGTAGAGACTTAAGTCTTTCTTCAACTGTTTTGCTGCATAATTAGACTTGAGAGAAGCGGTTATGAGATCCGAGGTGGCAGCTGAGCAAAGGATTAGGTGTCTGAGGGGGAGACGGGCACTCCTCCTTTAACGCGCCTCCACAATCATCTTGAGTGCCTTGACGGCTGGTACCACTTGGTCGATTCGCGCCACATCTGAAAAGATCAAAGCCCATGTGATAACACTAAGTATTAAGTTTATGAAAACCACCCCGCCCCATTGCCCTCCTGACATTGTTGGAAATAATGCAACCTCGTTTAATAGAAGTCGATAAGGTCGAATTCCCTGTTTATTCGAACAAATTGTTGGGGATCAATCTCTTACTTCAGTAATAAAATATCCACAGATTATCCTGCTGATAACTTGTGGCGATAAGGTCTTAGAATAACAATATCTCAATTATTTCACGATCACAGTACAATAACGATAAACGATAACGATAAACGATGTTTTATTCACCATAAGTATAACAAAAATTGAACAATCATGTATATGAACATAAACATAAATCAAATGGCGAAGGGAACTGACCGGAAGAAATTATAATTTCTTATTAGGATGTCAGACCCATGTAAACAAGATAACGCAATTTAAACTAGTAAACGCTTAAAACATCGTATCGTCTTTTTGTACAATAAAAATTGTATGACATCAGAACCAACCCTTGACATTATTAAGCTGATAGAATGCAACATAAAACCATTCAAGGAAAGTATTTAATCGTATGTCTAACTTCATGCTCTGCAAACTGAAGTGTAACATTCATGAGCTCCGTGATAATCTGATTGAGCAATGTCGATCATACACATATCTTTGGCATATCAGACTTGTGATCATCTGATTGAGCAATTATATGACGACAGAGAATAGCATAAATCGCCATGTTTATGCTATGTATATCTAAACCTCGTAAACCTTACATACCTGTGACATTCATGAGCTCCTTGATAATCTGAATTAGCAATTCAATTAAAACAATGATTGACATATATCAACATGTTAATTATCCCAATACAGACCTGTGACATTCATGAGTTCTGTGATGATCTGGTTGAGCAGCGGGAAGAACTCGTTGTGGATCTTGAGTTTGCGCACGATGCTCTCCTGACTCTCGCCCGGAAGCAGCGTCTCGATCAACTGCGCATGCGCCTCGCTGTCTTGCAGTTTGCACAGGCGCGCCACGCTGTCCACAACCGCAGTGCTCTTGCTCTCGCGACCTGAGATTTTTTTTGGAAATCGCTTTCAAATCAAACCGAAAATCACATACATGTATCTAAATAAATTTTAATGATATACGCCAACAACATTGTGCATAACCATTGTAACTTTGCTCTCTTTCACATTTCTCTTGAGAAACATGTACAAAGATGATATTTTAATCATATATTGTTTAAAAATATATTTTTTCACTATCGCTGTGATTAATGTCAAAGGACATTGACTAAGCGCTTTACACTTAATGCATACATTACAATAACAACTGATGTTGCTCTAGCTTTTACTATTGCTACCTGCATTATATAAATACATTCACATATTGAAATGCACATCACGTGAAATCTAAAAAATGACGTTGTCATGATATAATGTCAATAACAGTTTCCACCACAACCACCATGCCCTAGCTCTAAATGCAACCACTTCAAAACATAACCAATAAAAGCTATTTAGTGTTGTTTGATCTGAAACAACTATTTGTTTCAAAATAAACAATAACATCTGCTCTGTTAGTGTTAAGGTGTATCAGAAAGAGCAAATAACAAAGGTGACCTCTTACCCAGCCCGAGGAGATCCCTGAGTGTCTTCATGACATTGTGCGTCTCTCCCAACTTGGCATAGACATCATTCATGCGTGCATAGCAACCAGTAAGCTTAGTGACGTCAAACAACTGCATGAAATGGTCGACGACGCCCTGTAACATGGCACGCGACGCCTGTTCTTTCACCGGCTCATCGTGGCGACCGCATTGAGGAGGTTTCTATGTAAAGGGAAAGCAGAGCATAGACGTTTAAAGAAATCATGGAAGATCATAATGACAAAGTATGACCTATATAGCATGTCTTGCAAGCAAACTTTGCAATAAAGACCCTCCTGTGGTGAGTAAGAAAAGGAGGGTTTCATTTTTAAATAAGATTCACACCTGATAAAAAACAGGACTGAATTTCTTTTTGCTTTTGTTTTTTGTTTTTGGATAAAATTTGGATTAAATTAAAAAAACTTATTTATCCCATGTTTAATGACATTTTGCTTTATGTTACATGATATGTCGTTTATATTATAAAAGACGAAATCACTTAAATTTTAAATCATTAGTTTGCCTAATAATGCCTATTAATTACAGAAAAAATATAAAAATTGTTTTCATAAAAATGATTTACTTGTTTATTGTTATCATCGTCTTGTGTTTCGTAGATGATCGCATCAACTGTTTCTGTCAGTTTATGCACATTCGGTGGTGCGCCGCTGCTCTTGCATTTTTTCCAAGGCAGTAAAGTGGTGTTTAGTTTCTTCACTGATTGTTGCAATTCCTAAATAGTAAAGAAATTGTAATAAAACAGAAATCACAGCAGGCCTATAATTAAATTTTACATTGGAAGCACAATTAAACTCATAACAATTTTATTAAATTTCACTCGAGCCAGCATATTTTAAAGACAAATCACATTGCTAAATTTCAAAAAGAGAGACTGCCTTAGTTTCTTAAAATTGAAGTTAGGAATTGAGCGAATAAAAAAAAACAGCAGGAAACTTGTAACGCATCAATAAAGAAATGATTCCTCATTAATAGAGCGTACAATACATACTTGCAGGGCAAGCAGCTGACCGCGCCAGTGCTCAAGTGTTGGCAGCGCGTGATGCCAGGACTTCTCGCACCAAATCTCGTGCTCACTGCCACTGCGCTTCACGAACACATCAACTCCTGGAGGCCGCGAGATGTTTTCGTCTCCAAGAATGGCCAATACCTGCAGTCAAAAACGATGTTGTCAATAAGGGCAAATAAAAGGTACAAATTCACAAATGGAGAGAATACAGTCAATATTTTTTTTCCAAATGTCAAAATATTATTCAGCAATATATCCTTCATAATTTTAAAATGGGAAGAGCTTTCATTATACATGTATAAAAAATAAGCATATGTTTTGTACAAGCATTTTAACTGTTATACGCCAAACATGTTTATAATTTTGTCCTAGCTATAATATACAAATACCTCTAACAGGGTTTTACCTTAACCGAAATCTGGTGGTCGCGCTCGGACGACTAACTCCAAAAAGTTAGTCGCCCGACCGAAAAGTTAGTCGCCCGGATTTTTTGTGTCATGATGCACGTAAATAATACTTAGTTAGATCATAATATAACCAAATCAATCCATGACCCACTGTCTATAATCAAATCGTTGATTTGGTTGAATTATGATTTGAGATCAACAAATTTGAGATTTGTTGATTTGAGATAAAAAAATTAAGAATGCGAGCGCCGACGGCGCGAGCGAATTGTGTTCATTGACTATATCACGAAATCTGTTCATGGTCTGTTAAACTGGTAAAGCCATCCTAATAGAAGCCAAAACAAAATCAGAATTAGCGAAAAAATGTTATAAATAATAGGACGCCATTATATTAATCGGTTCAAGCTTTCAAATACAAAATGTGTTCATAGCAACCCAATAATTTCCTATGTACGTAAGCAATTTAAGACGAAATCTCGAACTTAATACTTATAAGATATAGTTGCTGTCGACGGATGTTGATGTATATCATGTGTATGATTTATCATTAAAGTCGACATTTTAATTCATACGCCGAAGGCGCAAGCATAATTTTAGTTTATAAGAAAATTGACAAGTTTTTCTGCATAAATAATCGACTGCCGGAAAAATATACGAAATAACCCAAAAAGTTAGTCGCGCGTCGGGCGACTAACTCTGAAAAGTTAGTCGCCCGACTCAACAGTTAGTCGCATACGCGACCGTGCGACCGCCAAGGTAAACCCCTGCCTCTAATGACAAAGGTTTTATTAAGTCAATAATCATATAGCTTTAAAATGACACCCTAAACTATGTATATAGAAAGCAAAATCTCTCACCTTTTTGGCAAATTGTTCAAGTCTTGGAAATGCCTCCACAGCTCTTGCGCTCTTCTTTACTTTGGGCGCCACGTCGTCCAAATCAAACACACCAAGCTCGTTGCAAATTATCTACAAATTTATATACCATAGTTAACTTGTACATGGTCTAAACAAAGGCAAACCCAACATATATCTAGCGTAATTATCGTTCTCATAACGAACAATGCTTCTGAAGTAAGTTTATTCAAAACCTCAGTCTAAGATTTTATTTTATTATTTTAGAATAACAATTTACGGAGACGAAGTTGGTGCAAATTTATCCTAGATCAATAACTAAATAAGAGCTTGCTCCAAACACCACTCAAATTGTACCGATTGTCTAGTTAACTGGTTATGATTTTTTTTGAATACCCCGCTCCAAATTAACTAAGATAGAGCTTACTTTAAGGTAACTACGACAGTGCGGCAACGGCAAAAAGTCAATGTCGTCAACTTGCGTGCTGTATCGCTTCTTCTCAACCGCACGCAACTTCTCCTCGGCGCCCCTGCAAACCAAGAAAGGGACAAACTATAAACATGGCGCTTTTTTACATAAGTTAAACTTAAAATCATTTAAAGAAATATGTGGTAATTTCTTGAATATTACCTTTTTAAGTTACCAATAAGACTGTAAACCATATTTGCTTTCAATATGTTTGAGCGAAAACTTTTCAGAGCTATTGGTTTATGTTTATTTTTACTGAGATTCATGTCAACAGTTAAGTTAATGTTTAAACATCGTATTGATAACAATATTAGCTTTTTCAAACCAATCATCAACAACCATATTATACTCTTCCTCTATTAAGAGTTCAGAGGTTATGTATATAAATGGTTTCATTTTAAATATGCATGTGGCTCCTTACAATAAATTATGCTTCTTCACAATCCTTTCAAGCTTCTTCAGTTTTGCCTGGCAATCCCGCAGATCTGTTAGTTCTGGCCTAAAATAAATTTTACGTTTATTACCTATAAACATTCAAGTTGTTAAGCCTTAAATATAAAATTGTCACAAATATTTGAAATGTTGTTTGTTTAATATGTAACATTGTTGATCTTGTTACAACTTTGAATAGCTAAGCATACGAATTATACTTTCTTGAAAAAGACACTGCATTGTGTTCTATTATCTATATTCAGTATATGACCGAATTATTACAATGGCGGAATGATAAGCCTGAGCCAGTCCTTACCTGCCCTGCAGCTCTAACTGGAGCAAATTGATATCATTTTCTAATGTTTTCACTTTCTTCTTGCCGTCTCGTATTTCTTTTTCATATGCCTGTGGGAAGATAAAATCTATGAATCGGGATATGACAAAATTGTATTCAAATATATTTTATGCAATTTTCTTGATAATAAAATGAACATTAAATGTAACATTATTATAATCTTACAAAGGTTTAATCACTGTAACACATGTATATACTTTTAACACAGTATAAATGTATAAAGTCATGCGTCAAGGTCCTAGAACATGGAAAAAATCGTTGTTCTTTAACCCTGCACTAGTCATAGCGAGCGTGCATTTAGCACCGTCGCACCAGCTTTCTGGATGACGCTACCAAATCTTAAAATTGCCTTACCATATATTTAAGCTATCTTGATAAATATGTGTCTTTAAGCAGTTTATTTATGTAACAGATTCAGTTGAAGACAATGAAGTGGCCTTGTACCTTGATAAGAGCCTTGTACTGAGGCGAAGCGTGCTCTTCCGGGTCGTCGCTAGTGCTCTTCGCTGATTGGTCGCCGGTGTCGCAGGCCGCCAGTTGGCGCTGCAGTCGACTCAGCTGCCGCTCGTAGCTCTCAACCACATCAAGCACCCTGTCCGAAAAGAAACCATATAAAAACTATGAGAGATGAAGTAAAAAATTATGCGCGACATCCTTATTATTTCTTAAGCCGTAGCTTTGAATGAGAAATATGTGATATTGTGATAGCTCCAATGCTCTTTAATTCAAACCAATTAACCAAAGCGTGATATCGGAACAATTATTTATTGAACCGGCTTTTAAGTATAAATGTGTGATAGTGTGATAACTCCAATGCTCTTGTTCAGTGGCCAATAACTCTAATGCTCTTGTTCAGTATATATGAGAAATGTAAGACCCATTAGTCAGCGATGTAGCCTACAGGCGTTTTATCCGTATAACGAGATAGTATTGAATCTTGTGTAAATGGTTCATACTTATCGTCGATGCCTCGTCCAGTCCGTCTCCTCAGCTGCTGCACGACCTCACTCTGTTTTTCTAAACGTTTCTCTTCCTGCAACAAATATGTTTCACACTATACACATGCAAACAATATCTTTATATCAAATATACCATCCGCAATTTATTTTCACTAGTTTTTTTACCACGTTCATCTTCTAAAATTGTTATAACGCTTTTAATACAATTTTTCTTACAATCATGAGCTTTACAAAGCATTAAACGAGTTCTAAAGAGATGCGATGGCGGATATATCCTTGCTTTCATATCGTTCACTTCTATTCCACTGGCAAATCATCAAAGCATCATGCAATCAACTGCCCCCGCCCCCAATGCACACTCAGAGTCAAAGGGACTCACTTCATCGTTCAATCGCTTCAATTTCTCTCTTAGCCGCTCACTCTCTGCCTCGTGCGCTCTACTCTGCTTCTGCAGCTGCGCAATGCGCTTGCGCATTTCACTGGCCGTATTGCGCAAAGCCTCCTCGTCCGACTCTTTTGTGTAAGTGGTCTGATGCATCTCACGTTCCAATGCCTGTAATCATCACGTACAGAGCTGTTCAATTTATTAGGTGAAGATAAATATAAATATATCATGCATGATAGATAGTTAATATCGATTAGTGAACAAAATCTGAGAAGATAAATCTGGTTGAAAGAATTATCTACACTTGAAAAGCGATGCTGAACTAACTCTCATTTTAACTGTTATACCTTAAAATAAATATGGTTGAATATACATATACTGAGGAATGTGCGATGGAAAAGTAAAAGAGGAATCCATAATACCTCCACTTTGGATTTCGAGTTTTCCAGCATTGATCTAAGATCACGAGAACGGGACTCGTACCTCTCTGACACATTAGTCTGGGCGGACAATTCCTCCCTAAAATACACCAGTATCGATTTAAAACACATGATGTACGAGTTTCATAATGATAAATTAAGGCGGATAAGTTATCTGCAGCAAAAATAGTTAATATTTGTATAATTGCCGTTTTATGATATTTTGTTTATTATACTTAAAAATAACTGATCATTTGGTCATATTATTTGAAATTTTTAAGTAAGATTTTCACAGTACCGAATGTGCACCTGTCAAAACCCTGAGATAAGCACTCGCCTACAATCGATAACATTATCAACAAAGTTGAATAAATTAACAAGCAACTTGGGTAACCTGCATCATATTGAATTTAATGCGACTTACATATCATATATCTTACATGGTTTAAAGGTCAAGAACGTAAGGAAACGGAAATGAAGATGTTCCGGGAAACTCACCTGAGCTGATTATTTGTGTAAATGAGTTCTTGTATGAGCTCTTGTCTACGGGTGACATCATTCATCAAGGATGTCATGCATTCACGAATGCGACGTGAAACCTCTACGTCAAACACCACACAATCTATAAAACAAAGTTATTCTTATTCTTATCTAACATTCAAAAATATTTGAGTGTGTACGTTGGATAGGAAATAAATCATGCTTTCGGTAATTTTAAAGGTACGCATCAACATCTTATCAAAAAAAAAGATATTGCTATGATAAAGTTTGCTCATATTTGCATCAATATTAATATTTGAAAACACGTGTACACCCTTTTAGTAACGCTTATAATTTACCGGTGTTTTGAAGTGAGTTATCAGGACTGAGTGGTGCAACTACGGGTAACCCATGTTGACGGAGTACCCTACCAAGGCCTGTCCACTCTCCGAGTTCCACCTACAAATGAAATAAATCAAGAATTTTGATCACAACACAATCTAGATTAATTTTACTTAGTGTGAAATCAAACAAAACTATGAAGATTGTGTAAAACGTTAGCGGGTATTCAACACCCCAGATTGAGATGGTTATAGTATTTAAACCAATATAATGCCTGTTTTCGCCCGACCTGCCAAACTTCGGTTTTGTTTGTTTGCGAATTCGGTTAAAACTATTTCAGACCACGGTCGGAAGGGCAATTTAGAGTCAACGTAACGAAAACGGAAAATGGTA